>JAOXYA010137913.1:0-21663 GCA_028565675.1 Sorex palustris | reverse complement strand
CATTTTTTAATCTCGCCCCCCCCCCCCCCCATGCAACTTCAGGTCATATCTCACAGAACTAATCTAGGATCATGGTCAAGGCCAAAGACCTCAAGTCCCTGTATTTCAGCATGACTACACTTACCTTTCTACCCTCTTTCCCTCCCACCTCCTCATCACATTCCTCTTGTGTTACCTGATTTACCTTTGGACCTGCTGCACCCTCTCTTTGAAAAATGCCCTTCCCCTCTCAATCTCCTCTGTAGATGTGCCAATTCGACTGGTCTCTCGAGTCCCAGCAGGCGTTTCTCTACCCCACTTTTGTTTCCCTAACGGACAGCACGAATGGTGATGGCCATGACATTGTAGGACTGAAGAATCTCCTCTGAGGAGCGATGGTTTGTTGTGGCTTAAAGGGGAGGAGTTGGGAGATGGCATCTGAACCCTGGCTCTGGGTGACCTTGAGCAACTACATTTCCCCTCCATGGTCCTCAGTTTCCTCACTTCTAAATCACACACATACCTGGCAGATTGCCTCACTATGAAGAGTTTATACCCTCAGCCTTGCTGTGAAGAGTATCTGCCCTTATAATAATTACAGTAATAGTTACAGTAATGCTGTAACCACATCCTGCCATTACTGGGAATGGTTGAATGAAGAACCCCAAGATGGTGGATGAGTGTGTGTGTGGTACACTTGTCATCTGATGAGTAGGATCTCACAGTGCAGCCATCTTGAAATCAGGGGGAGCTTTCCTCCGAGGCAGCACGTGAAGAACTGTCAAACAAGAGCCAGCAAGTAGCACAGCCGACACGCATTCAGAATGGCTGGCAAGGGCTGCCTTTAGGGTAGCTCATTTGTTGTTCTGGCACAGGTATTTGAAATGAAACTAGATATTCCACAAAGCCAACAACGCACTGCACCGTTGAGCCACGCTCCATTTCTCTGCAGTCTCTCAGGTGCTCTAGAGCAATGCCCCTCAACCTTCTCCCCAACTGTGGCCCCCTTCCAACCTTATTTTCTTCCTGTGCCCACTCTGTCCTACCAGTTGGCCTTGTAGCCTCATGATGTGGCTCCCGTTTATGCAAATCTTCACCTGTGGCCCTTTGGGACTATGTTGAGGGCCCCCAGTTGAGAAAAGCTCATATAGAGAGTCCCAGGGCTACTTGTTAGAAAGTGGAGGCCATTGGGTGGTAGAAAGCAGGTTAAAGTCAGCCAGAGCAAACTTCAAGTCAAGACCTCACTTTAGGGCAGATATGACAGTGGGTAGTGCACTTGCCTTGCATGCAGCTTACCCCGGTTGGAGATTGACTTTCTGGCACCTTATATTGTACCCAAAGCCCCACCAGAAGTGACCCCAAGCACAGAGTAAGCCCTGAGCACTTCCAGGTGTGGCATGCCACCCCTCAACCCCCTCCCAAAGAGTCCACTTTATTTAAGCAATTTCCATTTGAAAAATGAATTAAGCAAAATTGCAGGAGTTGAGGGGGTGGGTGTTATGAAATTCATTTCCTTCTAGAAAGTAAAACACAAAACAAATGATGACAATTGCCCTATGAACATCTTGTTGAAAACAAATGAGGCATTTATTTATTTATTCATTAATTTTGCTTTTTGGGGTCACACCTGGCGATGCACAGGCATCACTCCTGGTTCATGCACTCAGGTATTACTCATGACGGTGCTTGGGGGACCATATAAGATGCCTGGAATCGAACCTGGGATGCTGGAAATCAAACCCAGGTTGGCTGCATGTAAGGCAAGTGCTCTACCTGCTGTGCTATCACTCCAGCCCCGCAAATGAGATATTTAATGCACTGCAAAATGTTGCTTGGAGGCCTCCTTGACTAAAAGGAGAGTTTAAATTTATTTTCTGAAATGACCATAACTATCTCCAGGTGCCTCTATCACACACCAGAAACTATCTGGGTGCGTCTTCTTTTTTGTTTGTTTGTTTTTGTTTTTTGATTTTTAGGCAATGCACAGGGGCAACTCCTGGCTCATGCACTCAGGAATTACTCCTGGCAGTGCTCAGGGGACCATACAGGATGCTGGGAATCGAACCCAGGTTGGCAGCGTGCAAGGCAAACACCCTACCAGCTGTGCTATCGCTCCAACTCTTGGGTACATCTTCTTGACCAAGAGAAAATTGAAAATCGAAAAATTGAAGAGAAAATTTAGTTTACTGTTGCTTATTTTTAAACAGAATCAAAAGCCAACTGAGGGCAGCCAATTAACTGAATGGTGACTTACATCCCCTGTATTATGCCTAGCCAACCAACAATGAGACAAATGCCTTTGTATTTATACAAGATAAACTTAGAGAAAATACTTTGAGAGAAAGAGAGATGAAGAGGGAGGGAGGCAGGAGGGAGAGAGAGAGAGGGAATGTGTGTGTGTGTGCGTGTGTGTGTGTGTGTGTGTGTGTTGCGTTTCTTTGTTCAACTTTGCTGGGTCTTAAAAATTCTTGAATTGGCTTTTCATTTGCAGAATGTAAGATGTGCGGGAATAATTTTTCTTAAGTAACATGTGCTGAGCCCCTTGGTTCTGGCAGGAATGGACTTAACTGGGGAAAAAGAACCAGGAGTGCCTGGGAGAGGAGGCTCAGAACCTGCCACACCAGACTGATGCTCGCCTTTACAGACTGTGTAAAGCAGGAGGGGGATGGAACCAACTCTTGCCTGTGCCAAAAAGAAGCGCTGGAGTCCAAGTGCTAATTCTGAGCCTTGCGTTGCATTACCCAGGTATTTTGATGACCTACTCCAGAGTGTAACTAAACTTGTTCCCATATATTCCAGGAGGATTGTGAGTAGTTAGGATGTTTTGACATGAGGAAACCGGGTACAAAATTTGCCACTTGGCTTACTTTCCTTTCGTCATTTTTCAGATGAGAAAAACCCAAAGGGTGAGGATTAGCACTCTATAATATTCACACCTTAGGCCATGCAGTGCAGGGGAGCTACACTCTGGCAGGCAATACTATCTGATCAGTGTGGGTTCTTTGTACAAAATAGGAGGCCGTCCATTTCATATATGAGTTCCCACAAAGGTCTGGATGGCAAAATAGGTGTCATTCCTTTGAACTCCCCTTCTATTTTATTCTCACTGCTCAACTGTAAATTCTTCATGGAAAAAATTCAGTTTAAAAAGTGAGCCATAGGGGATAGAGCGATAGCACAGTGGGTAGGGCATTTGCTTTTCATGCGGCCAATCCAGGTTCGATTCCCAGCACTCCATATGGCCCCCTGAGCACCGCCAGGAGTAATTCCTGAGTGCAGAGCCAGGAGTAACTCCTGTGCATCACCGGGTGTGGCCCAAAAAGCAAAAAAAGAAAAGAAAAAGCAGAGAGGAATGTGGAAGAGCCCCCAAGCTGCCCAGGGGAGCCCCAAACCTCCAACACAGGCCCTGACAAGCTGGGGATGCTGGCATGGGGGGAACGGGTATCATCTGCGTTGGCCCAGGGACACCAGTGATGGCTCAGGGCCCCTTGGAAGGGCCTGGGTAGTCCGCAGGGAGAGACCAGGCCTCATGGTGTGGGGGAGGGGGGTCCCACGTGCACCCATGTGGACTTCTTCCCCAGTGCTGATGCTGTGTGTGAGCTTAAGGCCACTCTGCAGTGCTGGGGGCAGGGCGGAGGGTGGGGGGCGTAGCAAAGAGGGTGAAGCTGCCGGTGCAGGGACCCCTGTCCAGTCCCACAGTAAGGCCTCTTGCTGTCCCTGGGCGGACCCGTTTAAATCTTGGTCTCTAGACACGGATCGTTAATGTAGGAGCTCTTACGTCTCTGCGCTCAGGGGTGAGGGTCCAGCTGCGAGGCCCCTGCCTGTTGTCCCCTAGGGTCACCCTGGCACCACCAGGAGTAGTTCCCGAGTTGCAGAGCCAAGAGCCAGCCCTGAGCATCACTGACGTGACCCCCCAAAAAAGAATGAAAAAAAAAAGCAGACATAAGTTTAACCCCAAATAGTGAGTCACCCCAACAGAGTTCGTGTGTCTCGTTCCTCAGACGAGAGGGAGGCGACCCTGTGTGGGACGAGTCCTGTGAGAGCAGGGACCTCGTCTGCCCAGGCCGCCTCAGCCCCCTGCTGGCAAACGGGGCCTGGCAGGTGGGGGTGGGGAGGTGCCCGCGGCTGGCTGGCTGCCCTGGCCGGCGCCCCTTGGTCGCAGACACACAAATAGAATCAACACCATCCCGAGCGAGCCTTTCCCAGCAGCTCCTTTCTGCCGAGAACAGCCCTTTGCGCCTGCACGGTGGGGGGCAGGGGGGTGCTGTCCGGGAGAAGCGATGCGCAGTGAGTGCCCCCCTCCAGGGCAGAGTCCCGGGCCAGTAGGACCCCAGCGCCCGCCTGTCATGTGGCAGGACCTGCACACGTGTCACGTGGTGTGTCCTGCTGTTCCCATCACGTGGAAGGCTCTGCACACGTGTCCCTCATGGTGAGCCTCCCGTGAGGTGGCCACGTGGAGCTTCATGAGCGAGCCGGGGAGTCCTGCCGGGGTGCCTCCCACCCGTGCCTGGGGTTTTCTCGGCTCTGTAAAATCCCCCCCTCCGAGCCCCAACCTGCTCAACTTCAGCTTTCTGGCTCGATTTGGCACTGGATCCAGCGCAGAAAGGGGAGGGCCCGAGGTGGGTCCCCTCGCACGCACAGGCGGGCCCTGGGGGTGGGCAGCAGCCGACACGAGTAGCCCCCAGCCGGCCCCTCCTCTCGCAGCCGACGCCTTCTTCGAAGCTGCCATCGGCCTGGTTCCCGAGGTCCCGAAGACCATCAGCGTGGAGGGCAAGCTGCGGCCGTCAGAGCCCTTCCTGCTCGAGTTCCTCCGCAACTTCTTCTCGACGCTGCTCATCGTGCCGGTGGGTGCCGCGGGGGGTGGGGGTGTCGGGAGCCTGCTCTGCGTGTCCGGCCTCCAGCTCACAGGCTGTGCCGTCTGCCTGGTGGGAGGTTCTCTGTGTGGCTGTCAGTGTGAGCGGGCGGGGGGCCAGTCCTGGTGGGATGCTTTCCTCGTCTGTGAAGTGGGGGCGGCCGTGTCTGCACCTCGGGGCACTCTGAGGACTCGGGGAGCACATCCCATCAGGGTGCAGCCCTGGGATTCGGCGTGGTGAGCTACCACCGGCGCAGGGCATGGTGGGTGCCAGGGACCCTGGCAGCAGAACGGGGCTCAGAGGGCCAGGACAGGGCCTGCTTGGTGAAGGTGGGAGCCGGGCCCCCAGTAGCTGTGAGAGCTGAGAGGCTCTTCTGGCCCCCACAGGTGCTGGCCTCACTCCAGAGCCCAATATCTGCCCAAGTCCCAATCTCTTCTCCCTTTTGAAAGCTCTGTGCCGGGGCTGGAGCGATGGCACAGCAGGTAGGGCGTTTGCCTTGCACGCGGCCGATCCGGGTTTGATTTGGAGTGTCCTATACGGTCCCTCAAGCACCACCAGGAGTAGTTCCTGAGTGCAGAGCCAGGAGGAACCTCTGAGCACCACTGGGTGTGACCCAAAAAAGGGGAAAAAAAAGAAAGCTTTGTGCTGGCCTTGAAGCCATCCAGGGGCACTGTTTGGCTTGTTGGGGGTCACCCCTGCCTCAGTGCTCTGGTGCTGGGATTTGAGCCGGCATCAGCGGGGTGCGAGGTAAGTGCCCTGGCTGCTGTCCAACTTAAACAGCGTTGCCGCCACTGAAGCTGCAAGCACAGGACATTGCCGCCTGTTAGGTCAGAGACCGTCTCTCTGCCCGTGGGCAGGATCCCTAGGGACCTGCACGGCTCCATCACCCCGACCACCCTCTGGATGGTGTATCAACCGTCCCATCCCCACACCCCCAGCTCAAGGACATCCCACCCTCATCCTCCTGGCATTTGGATCGAAACTGAGTTGCTGGAACATTCCGATGGTTGTCTGTTTCCAAGGCAGATCATTTGATGAGTCTCGTTCTGACCGCGCACGAAGCAGAACGAAAGCGCCTAGTTAGAAACAGCTGTGCACAGAGACGGCCGGCCGGGCTGGGTCTGGAAGGCTCCGGAAACGGATGGCAGCCTGGCGGCTCGAAGGCCAGGGTTTGAGGCTTCCAGAGTGCGGGATGTCCCTCCCTCTCCCTGCAGCCAGTATCGTGACAGGGCTCCTGTGGGTTTCTTGTCCCTTGCCTCATTGTCACCCCCCGACATATCCACAATGGACCGGATGGATGTGGGGGTCCCTCCACCAGAGACAGCACGCCCCCCCATACACACACACACACACACACACACACACACACACACCACCACCACCACCACCACCACCACCACCACCACCACCCCCCCGGGAAGTTAACGTTGCTGCAGTGCTGGGGTCTCACGCGATGACTTGAGCCGCATCCCAACCCTCTGATGGCTCCTGCCACCAACAGGCCCAACCTGCCAGGCCAGTGTCCAACAATCCCCCAGGGACAGCCTGGAGGCGGTGCCCGCAGAGAGCCCACCACGACCTCAGGGACCTCCTCACCTCTGCAACTGTCTGTCAGCGGTGAGAGGTGGGCTGGAATCTAGAACTTTCTTTGCAGGCTTGCTCAGGCCCGGTTTGCGAGAGGCCAGGGACCCACAGGTGTTCCCCCATCCCTGACAGGGCCTTGCTCAGGGCCAGCGTTGCCCTGGGCTCCCGGCTCCTCAGCAGAGGAGAGAAAAGCAAAAAAGCCCAGAGGTAGTCGGACCCTTGGAGGGAGATAGATAAATATGGTGTTCACACGGGGTGTTCAGGCAAAAGCCAGGGGAGAGCTCGGAGCAGCAGATGGCACAGCCACAGGGCTCGCAGGAGGGTGTGGGAGAGAAGATTCCAGTCAGCAAGGACTGGAGCCAGGACCCTGCCTCATCCAGCCTGTTGGGGTCTGGCTCTGGCTGGCTCCTCTCACCTGGGAATCCGTCCCCTTGTCCTGCCTTCTGCCTCCCTCCCTTCCTAATCCTTCCGTCCTGCCTGTCTTCTTCCCTTCCCCCCACCTCCTTCCTTCCCTCTCTCCTTCCCTTCCTTCCTGCCTGCCTGCCTGCCTTCCTTCCTTCCTTCCTGCCTTCCTTCCTGCCTTCCTTCCTTCCCGCCTGCCTGCCTGCCTGCCTGCCTTCCGCAGTGCTTGGACTTAACTCCTGGCTCTGTGCTGCTCAGTCCCTTAGATGGGCTCAGGGATGACCCGGGTGCGTGCACGCACGCACAAGGCAAGCCCCTCCCCACTGTCCCCGGGCTCCAGCCAAGGGTTAGGGCTTGCCCAGGAGCCTGCAGCCCTGCCTCTCCCCACATCCCAGCCCCCACCCCTCCCTCTGCTTCCAGCCTTGTGGCCTCAGTGTCTCCCCCCTGCTAGAGTTCGCCTCTGTGCGCAAGTGCTGAGGGGGCGGGGAGGCCGCAGAGCAAGCGGAGCTTCCATCCGTTCATTCCCCTCCTCGTTCCT
The DNA here is from genome assembly GCA_028565675.1 of Sorex palustris. Taxonomy (NCBI): domain Eukaryota; kingdom Metazoa; phylum Chordata; class Mammalia; order Eulipotyphla; family Soricidae; genus Sorex; species Sorex palustris. The sequence continues at coordinate 14,307 of JAOXYA010137913.1, read as the reverse complement.
TCCTTCCAGCATTCCTTCCTTTCTCCCTCCATCCACCCATTCCACCCATTCTCGGCCAACTGCCCCGAGTGCAGGCGGGGGCAGGCGCTCCTGGACAGTGGATCGTAGCTGCTGGCCGTGCACATCCCCGAGCTCTCCAAGCTCTCTTCCAGTTCAGTCTTGCTGCCGGGAGACCTGGAGACCATGCCTGAGCCGGGCCAGGCCCCGGGAGAGGCGTGAGACCGACCCTGGCTCCATCCCCCCAAAACTGCCAGGACTGGCCCAGAAACAGCTCAGATAAGACCCCCCAAGTCCTGGCTTGGCCTCACCCGGGAGAGCATCTTGCTAACGCTGCTGAATAGGCTTGAGAGTGAAGCCGGATTTGAGGCTGGTGCCTTGGGGAGTGACAGTTACCTCGGGTGGTGGGGAGGGGGCCCAGTCTGGGAGGGGGCTTCTGCTCTCCAAGGCCTGCAGCTCCCTTGGGGTGTTGTCTGTCACTAGAGCACTGTGTCCATCACAACAGGGTGGCCCAGCCCAACGGGCTGACAGCGGAGGGTCCCCCTGTGCAAGGTCACACTCGCCTGTGTCCCCAGTCTTGCCTCGGGCACTGCAGCTGCGTGAGCTGGGGGCTCCACTGGGAGGCTTGCCTTTGGGTTGTAGCTCGGTGGGGTTTGTTTGTTTTTGCTTTTTGGATGACGCCCAGCCGATCAAGGGCTCCTCCTGGCTCTGTACTCAGGAGTCACTCCTGGCGGTGCTGGGGGAACCCCAGGGATGCTGGGAATCGAGCCCGGGTCGGCCGTGTACACGGCAAACACCCTCCCCACCGGCCTATCGCTCGACCCTTTGGGTTGTAGCTTGGGGCCACTCTGTGGCGACTCCCAGCTGGGTACTCGTGGGGTGGGGCCGGGTGGTCCCATGACCCAGGGTGCGTTGCTCTCTCCTGCTGCTGCTGCCCCTCTGGAGCAGGACTGACCCCTGTGCCGGCGCCCCCGTAGGACCACCCCGAGCACGGGGTCCTGTTCCTGGTGCGGGAGCTTCTCAACGCGATCCAGGACTACACGTGGGACTGCGGCGGCGACGACAGGGTGCGGCTGTACACGTGCGTGCTGCACCTGCTGGCAGCCATGAGCCAGGAGACCTACCTCTACCACATAGACAAGGGTAGGCGCTGCCCACCCAGCTTCCCCACCCCTGGCCAGTCCCTGCCCCTGGCCCTTTGGGGGTGCTCTGTCGCTATCCCGTGTGTAACTCCTTGGGCGAGCAGGGGAGTGGCGTGCACGCCTGCAGCCCCCGCTGTGGGCAGGCAGGGCTGGGGTCCTTCCTTTGCTCTGGCCCTGCAGCATTCCCTTGCTGGTGGGAGCGGGGCTCCAGGGTCCACGTGAGGTCAGACTCCCCCCACCCCACCCCCCCAGCACCCCCAGCACCTCATGGGCTGGGATCTGCCCATCTGAGGGGGGAGGGAGGGAGTGGGCAGGCTCCGCTCGGCCTGTCCTCGTGGGCGGCCCCAACCCCAGGGTAACAGGCCCCGACATGTGGAGTGGACACAGGATGTCATGGGGATCTGCCGTTTCATGGTCTGGGGAGGGAAGGGGTCACTCCTGGCTCTGTGCTCTATGCTCAGGGATCATTCCTAGTAGCGCTCAGGGACGACACAGGATGCCTGGGATGGACCCCAGGTTGACCCCCTGCAAGGCAAGTGCCTTCCCCACCATCTTAATCTGTCCGGGCTAGATGCCCACGCAGCTGCGAGCCTTAATCTCTTGGGATAAATGTCCCAGTAGCACTGTGGCACTGTCCTCCCGTTGTTCATCAGTTTGCTCGAGCGGGCACCAGTAATATCTCCATTGTGATATTGTTACTGTGTTTGGCATATCGAATACGCCACGGGGAGCTTGCCAGGCTCTGCCCTGCGGGCGGGATACTCTTGGTAGCTCTGAGAGGGACAGAGGAATCGAACCCAAACTCCCTACCCGCTGTGCTCCAGCCCCGAATGTCCCAGTAGACACATGTAAAGGGCTTTGAGAAGGGGAGATTCTTCCCAGGAAGGGAGCAGAGACAGAGCAGTGACAGGACCCGCCCCAGGTGCCAACGTGCTGGGTTTAAAGGTCTCATAAGCTGGAGCAGGAGCTGTACAGTACAGCGGGGAGGGTGCTTGCCTACATGCGGCCGACCCGGGTTTGATCCCCTCCTGGTTCCTGAGCAGTGCCAAGAGCGGTTCCTGAGCATGGCTGGGTCTGACCCAAAAACAAAACAAAAGGTCCCATAAGCTGGCCCACCTGCCCATCTCCCGTGTCCAGTCCCCGGCAGAGTGAGGCTCGGAGCCTCCCCTCTGCCTCCGTCCGAGGGGTTGCTGCTGAAGGCAGCCCTTTCCCACATGGGGCGCAGCGTGGCCATCTGTTCTGATCACGTGAGCACCAGGACTTTGCTGGAACCCTCTGGAAGGCCGTGTGCTTTCCCTGGACCCCCAGATCCCCAGATCCCGCCCTGGCTTGGGCTGGCACGTGCGCGGGGCAGCCTCACTCCTCCTGCTCCTCTGTCCTCAGTGGACTCCAATGACAGCCTCTATGGCGGGGACTCCAAGTTCCTGGCAGAAAACAACAAGCTGTGCGAGACGGTGATGGCGCAGATCCTGGAGCACCTGAAAGCCCTCACCAAGGATGAGGTGGGTCCCCTGCCCCTCAGCCTGCCCCGCCTTAGCACCGTGTCCCCTCAGCCGTGGGGGTGGGGGGGGTAATGAGGCTCCAGCCTCACCTCTGCCTGGAGTCTCAGCCTCGCGCCCCTGAACCCAGACTCTTGCCCCTGGAATCCCCGGACATACAGCCGAGTCTGCGGCGTCTTCCCCGTTTTTTCCAGGTTTCCCCAGGTCTCGGCTGGGAGCAGACTGGTTGGCTTCTCGGGGCTTTCCCCGGCCAGGATGGAGCGGGAGGAACTGGCATCTGGCCTTTCCGCTCTCGCGGCACTGCAGGAGCCAGCGGGCTCCTCAAGGGTGGGCAGGCGACGGTCCTTCCGGGACCCTGGCCTCCCGGGGGTGGCTTCTCCAAGCGTGACCCAGGCCCCTCCGGCTGCACCTTGGGGATGCTCTCGGGGGAGGCAGAGCCCACCGCTCTCCTCAGACAGGTTCCCCTGAGCTGCCCCAAGGGGGACACCAGTGAGAACCATACTGATGGTGGGGGGGCCAGCACGAAACGCCAGGAGGTCATGGGGAGGCCACGGGAAGGAAACGGGCCACATGGGGCAGAGAGCGCCCCACCCTCCCTCCCAGACTGGCGCCAACGGCCTTCTCCCCTCCCCGCAGGCCCTGAAGCGCCAGAGCTCGCTGGGCCTGTCCTTCTTCAACAGCATCCTGGCCCACGGCGACCTGCGCAACCACCGACTCAACCAGCTCTCCGTCAGCCTGTGGCACCTGGCGCAGAGGCACGGCTGTGCCGACCCCCGTACCATGGTGAGATGCTGGGGGATGGCGGGGTGCAGTGGGCCCCCGCCCGGCTCCATGGGTGAACGACGTTTCTTTCCTCCAGAGACAGGCCAGCCTGAGTCATTCCTAGTCACCCCACATCGGGTTTTCTTTTTTTTTTTGCTTTTTTTTTGGGGGGAGGGGTCACACCCGGCAATGCACAGGGGTCACTCCTGGTTCTGCACTCAGGAATTACTCCTGGCGATGCTCAGGGGACCATATGGGATACTGGGAATCGAACCTGGGTCGGCCAGGTGGAATGCAAACACCCTACCCGCTGTGCTATCGCTCCAGCCCCCCACATCGGGATTTCTTGGGGGCCGCTAGCTCCCTGAGCAGTGCTCAGGGCCTGGGGTCCTCAGCTTAGGTTGCTTAGGCTGATGGTGGGGTGTTGCAGGGCACCACCAGGGTTGCCCAGGCCGTGTCCTGGGGCCATGTGCTACTGGGGCTCACGTTTTGTATCCCTCAACCTCTGAACTCTGCACCTCCTTCTGCGGGGTGGGAGTGTGTGTATGGGGGGGGCGGGTCAGGCCACAGCGGCCAGCGGGTGGTGCTAGGGATTGTATGGTGCTGGGGATTCAAACCAGGGTCAGTTGCATACCGGGTGGCACCTTGCCTGTGGTCCCATGTTTAAACGCTTGCTAAACCTACTTTTAAAAGCGCGGAGGGGGGCGGGTTTGCCTTGCACGCGGCCAACCCAGCTTCGATTCCCAGTATCCCATAGGGTCCCCCAACACCGCCAGGAGTGATTTCCTGAGTGCAGAGCCAGGAGTGACCCCTGTGCACCATCGGGTATGCCCAAAAAGCAAAAAAGAAAAATGTAAAAGAGTGAGGGGTAACAGAAGCCACTTCCTTCAAGCCTGCAGGGTCCTTTCCTTTCGGTGCCCTCCAGGAAAGTGCCAGCCCAGATGGTGGCTCGTCCGAACCAGAAGGGACCCGGCTGTCTCTCTCTCCTCCTAGGTGAAAACTCTGGAGTACATCAAGCAGCAAAGCAAGCAGCCAGAGATGGCCCACCTGATGGAGCTGGCCCTCCGGCTCCCCCTGCAGAGCAGGACCTGACCCCGCGGCCTGGCCAGGGCCTGGGCTCAGGGCACACCCAGGAAGGCGACGTTCTCTGATGTTCCTGACACAGAAGTCTCTGACCAGTTCCACACAGACACACACACACACACACACACACACCACAACGATGGTCATCGCAGCGTCCCTGACGCAGCCTCCCGGAGCATCCTGAGCATGTGGGCCGCTACAGGGGAGGAGGGGGGGTGTGGGTGAGCCCCGAGGAGCGGCAGCCCTACCCGCCTTGTGCCCACAAAGTGCTCAGGCCCCAGCGATGGAATCCCGCCTTGAGCGCAGAGGGCCGGATGGCCCAGAGAACATTTCCTCTCCCGTGCAGCTCTTTTTGGACTCGGACTCTGGCCGTGGGTGGCAGAAAAAGAAGCGTCTACCATGAGGCCCCCTGTGGCTTCTGGACGTGAATAAACCTAAAGGAACATGTTGCGTTTCTGCGGGTTCCATTGCTGCGACTCTTCATCCGGGACGAGCGAGTTAGTCACTGCGGGCAGCCACGATCCCAGACCGCCCACCCAGGACCTGCTGACCTCCCTGCTCCCGAGCTGCCAGGCTGAGAGAGGAGGGGATTAGCGTGGCCCAGGGGCCACCGCCTCCAGCGCGGCTCAGAAGCAGGGCTGCCAGGCTGTGGGTCGTAAAAGGCCCTCAGCTGCTCTTCTGGAAGCCTCGCATCAGGCAGACTGGCACTTCGTCTGCGCTGGAAAATGCACGGGACAGTTCCTCTCGGACCTCTTGACCCCCCACGTCAGTGTGGACCTGCTGCAGTCTGGTCATGAGCCTCCCGGGGCTTTCCTGGCCTACCCAATGGCCTTCCACGTCCCATACCATCGCCTAGGCCACCCCATTGCCCTTTACAACCTAATACAGAAACCCGGAGAGGACAGTGGTGTGACTCAAATATGCCCAAGGTGGCCTTTATTTCACCCATTGTAATTCACCCATTATAATTTCCATTATAATTCTTTCTTGTGACACTTAAAAAAAAAACTGTAGGCTATTTCAGTAGGTCTAAAGTCTGGGAGGGCTACAGGGAGTGTTCGGGCCACACTGTGTGAAGGTGCCCGGCTCCCTTGGGGATGTGAGACAGAGTGGGGGGTTGGGGGACACTCCTGGTACCTGGAGAGATCAGACGTGGACACACTGGCTCCCGCCATTGGCCACTAGATCCCCAGAGAACCCCCAAGATCCTGGACTCCGAGCTCAGCCCCAAGAACAAAGGGGGAGGCTGGCTTGGCCCCCGCCCCCACCCAGCAGAGGAAGTTCAGGCCCATCTTCGGGGATGCGAGCCAGGCGCCTCTGCCCGCAGCGGCTCTGAAACGGGCGAGGAAGGCGGATGTTCTCCCTGCCCATTCCTCGGCCCGCTTCCCGCTGGCCTCTTCCGCCTACTACGGAACTCCCATTCCTGGGCCGGAGGTAGTAGAGGGCTCGGGGCATGCGGCCGAGCCTGGTTCAATCCCCCAGCACCAAATACGGCCCCCCAGAGCCTACCCAGGGCTCGCTCCTGTGCACAGAGCCAGGAAGAGCAAAAGCACCGTGGGGGCGAGGCCCCGACAGCAACCAGGGAAGGGAAAGCACCCTTTCCCTCAGCGGGACCCCGGAGTCCCCAGAGCTCTTCTGAACAAAACTCCCTGGTGGGGACAAATGAGCAGTGACCCAGGTGTTGGCGTGAATGGGTTGGTGGGGGCTGGCTCTGGCAAATCCATCTCCTTCACCCTTGCACCTCAGTTTCCTCATCTGTAAGATGGGGAGCATCATAGCACCTGGTTTGCGATGAGGAGGAGGAGGAAGTAAATAGGATGCCAGGGCAGTTTTTCCCGCGGGGCCCCGCCAGGCACACCGAGAGCCCCCGAGCAGGAGCTGCGCCACCCGGCTCTCAGCAGCCGCTTCCCCGCCACGTGTCCGCCACACCCTCGTCCCTCGTCCTCTCCAGGGTCTGGGGCCCGGGCGGGCCGAGACTCCGGCTCACGCCGCCCGACTCACAAGTGCGACTCTGAGGGGAAGGCGGACAACGGCCGTTTAATCTTCGAACTTGAGCGACCTGGAGCCGTTCTTGTCGATGTAGAAGACCCGGTCGGCCTGGGAGCGGAAGCCAAGGCCGACGCCGCGCCGGCAGCGGTAGTCCAGGGCGCGGTCGTAGTCGCGCTGCAGGTGCCGCTGCAGCATGTCGGCCGCCCGCTGGTCCAGGGCCATGTTGGTCCTGCCCATCGCGTCGCGGGAGCGGCTGTAGGACGGCGACAGGTTCTTGAGGCCGCCCATGAGCTTGAAGAACTTCAGCCTCTTCTCGTCGGTGTCGAACTCCGAGGTGTCCCACTGGCCGAAACGGGTCTCCTGCGTGAGGAGGGCCAGAGGGTCACCCCGGTCTTCGAACCCTCTCCCTGGGCGGGCGCCGGGGCAGGAGACGCCTGCAGGGGATGCCTGATGGGACGGCGACAGGCCAACCGCAGGCCCCGCTGAGCATGGCTCGCCTGTGGCGGTGCGGCCCTGCGCGTCACCTCACCCCCACGCCACCCCGGTGGCCTCGGCACTCTCGCCTCACCCCAGAACCCCTACTTCACCACCCCTCCTGCCTCGGCACCCACCTTACCCCCACACAGCCCCCCTCCCCTCAGCACCCCCTCCCCAACACCCCTCCTCCACCATCCCTCCTCCTCGGCACTCCCCTCACCCCACCTCAAGCGGCTCAACCCCCGCCTCACCTCACCCCAACACCTCACCTCAAGCCAGCGCCCTCGCCTCGCCTCGCCTCCATCCCTTCCCCTACCTTAGCGTCCGCCCCTCCCCTCCCCTCCCCTCCCCCTCAGCGCCAGCAGTCTGCCCCAGGGCTCTGAAGGGAGCCCCAGGGCCAGAGGGAGGAAGTGCGGCAGTCACAAAGGGAGCAGGGAGGCCCAGAGCCCGCTAGAGAGAGCAGGGCCCAAGGACTGAGCCCCTCACTCCCGGGACCCGGGCAGAGACAGGCCCCGGTGCCAGGTCACATCACCTCACCCGAGCCTCACCGCGCTCAAGGCAAGCTCCCGCCGGCAGCACCGTCTCCCTCACGGCCACTACCCTCACCCACACCAATGGGGCCCTCCCGGGCCCACTGAACAGCAGACCCACACTTTCTTCCGGTGTGGCTTTGGGAGCATACCTGGCCGTGCTCAGGGAGCACTCCTGGCGGGCTCGGGGTGCTGGATGGAGGCCAGGTGAGCCCCCTGCAGAGCCAGCGCCCTCCCTGCTGGCCTATGGCTCTGCCTCACCCCTACCACCTCAGCTTGAGGAGGAGAACCAGCGAGGCTATGCTGACCCCCACCTCGCAGAGCCACAGCCAGAACTTTCTAGAACCAAGAAGCTGCCTCCAGCACCCAGGGTCTGAGGACAACACTGCCAACCACACCGGAGGGCCCCCCTGGCACCCCACAGTCAAGTGGCCCTGCGTGCACCTCCCGAGCAGAACCGCACCCCTGTGCCCACTCCCCCAATCCCACCCTAGGCCCGCCCCTCACTCGGGGCACCAAGGGACTGGGTGAGAAGTGGCGGAGCCCACCATGACCCCGGGCAGGGGCCAAGTCCCCTTTCACAGGTGTAAACAGGCTTGAGGCGCAGGAGCAGGGCCAGGAAGGATCTCGGGTCCCGACGCCGACTGCGGGGATTTTCTGGTTCACACGGGAGGCCCGTGCCTGGCTCTGCCTTCCCCCCCAACCCCCTGAAGACCCCATGGACGGGATCCCCTCCTCCCCTCTGACCCCTGTCCCCACCTCCCTGGTCAGGAGACACCTGAGCTCAGGCAAGTTCCCATGCAGCCAGGGCACTGTATGGCCCTGCCAGGAGCAACATGTCCCCAACACCCTGCAAGGGTCCCAGTCGCAGACCCAGGGGCTAGCCGGGGGACGCAGCAGGGGAATGCATGGCCGGGGTCGCCTGTCCCTCTGCATCCCCTCCAGAGGCCAGGCTAGGAAACTCACCGTCCACTGGCACTGGCTGGAGTTGGACGTTTCGGTCTTGCCCGACTCCCGGTCGATCTCTTCCTGCAAGGCCTTCCGCCTCACCTGGGACGGGACAGAGGGGGCAGGGGGTGGTGAGGGCCGGGCACACACACAGGGAGAGCGAGCAGCTTCACGGGGCTGCACAAGCTGCCTGGCAGCGCCTCCAGGCTCGCCCCCCGGCGGGAGTCGCCCCCAGACACACGGGTGATTCGCCAGGGGAGCCTGGCTAAAGCAGGAGGGCCCCGGGGCCGAGCCACTCTGAGTGGCAGCCAGCCAGGGTGCCACCTTCTGCCACCTGCTGCCAGCCACATGTTCCAGGCGCGCAGAGGCTGGCTTGGAGTCCCCTGATGCACCCACAGCAGGGCGCACACTGGAGGTTTCTGCACCTCGGTCTCGGAGCCCCACCAGGGGGCTACAGGCAATACTGGGGTTTCACAGGACAAAGGGACGCCTGGCACCCAGGTCGTGCAACTAAGAATGCCGGTGCCCGCCTGGCCCAGGATGCCATGGGCGCCAACAAGCACACGAGAGAAAGCGCCAGGACAGCCCTCAGCTGCCAACGGAGCGGGCCCTGGGGAGGGGGGGGTCACAGACGCGAAGCCCAGCGCCGGCTCCGGAGAAGCCCCACGTGGGCACAGCCAGCAGCATAAAGTGGGACAGGCATGGCAAACACCACACGCGGGGTGGCGGGACGCACGGGAGGCTGCCCTGGGGTCTGTCCCCAGCACCACACGGGGTCCCCCCAAACCTGCGAGGGGTGGTCTGAGCAGAGAGCCAGGAGTAAGCCGTGAGCACTGCCGGGGGGTGTGGCCCCCAAACAAGAAGAAACGCGGCTCCTGGAGAAGCAGCAGGCTGCCGAGAGTGGCCTCGTGGTCCTGAACACAGAGACGTGGACACCCCGGGCCCGCCACTACAGGGGGCTCACATCGCTTCCTCCTGTCGACTGGTTGGTTTTGTTCGGGGGCCACACCCGGCGATGCTCAGGGACTACTCCTGGCTCTGCCCTCAGGAATCATTCCTGGCGGTGCTGGGGGGCCATATGGGATGCCGGGGATTGAACCCGGGTCGGCAGTGAGCCAGGCAATCGCCCAACCAGCTATATTTTGCTCCAGCCCCGCCCCCTCAAAAAAAATAATCAAAAACAACCACAGTGAAGTTCCACGACTCAAGGGAGAGCAAGCACGGGAAAAAGTGTCCCTCGGATTGGCAGAAGTGTGTTGTCCCGGGGGACATACGCTTCCCGATGACCCGCAGGGTTCACGTGGCACATAGCCAGGAAGCCCAGTGGCGGCTGTGGGGGTGACACCGGCTGGGGCCCCCTTCTGGGTCTGTGCTGTGACATCCCCAAAGCCTCTCGGCCCCACTATGATACCCAGGCCTGGGGAGTCGCTCCTGGACCCCAAGGGCGGCAGATCTGGAACCCCCGGGGGTTCCACTGGCGCCCTCCCACGCCCCTTTCTGGTACGCTGCTGCCACCACACCCTGTCCCCGCTCTCTACCCCTGCGGCCTGCAACGTACTGCCCAACCCGGGGGACACCATCAGGGGATGGCCTGCCCTCCCCGCCAACATCCGACAGGCCCCAATTCCATCCAACAAAGGGCGCGCGGGTGGGCAGAGCGGGTGCTGGGGGACCCGCTCCCGACATGAGGTGCTGGGGCGATCGCGGCAGGCTGACCTGGTCAATGTGCAACTCGTCCATGTTGCCCTTCTTCTCCAGCACCACCTCCAGGTCCGTGTCGGGGGCCTGCGTGAGAGGACACAGGCGTCACAGACCCGAGGGAAGCCCCCGGCCACCACCACCTCCCGAAACTGGGTCCAGCTGGGAAGAGGGGGCGGCTCAGGCACACACCCCTCTCCTGCCCACCCGATGGCCCCTGGGCCTCCCCAGACTGGGAGGGGGAGAGGGGCGAGGGCAGCCGGGACGGGGTCCAGGCACAACCCCCCCCCCGCCCCCATCTCCCCATCACCTGGAGAACCTCATCCCAGATGCCTGTGCCACCACTCCTGCTCCATTCCCCACCACAGCTCCTTAGAGCTCTGCACTCAGTGGGATTAGGGAACACCCCCGCCCACCACCCACCTTCAACATCAAAAAGTCCGCCGAGAGAGGGGTTCCTACGAAACCCCATCTGGACATGCCAGGCTTTTTTTTTTCCTGTTGGGTCACACCCAGAAACGCGCAGGGGTTCCTCCTGGCTTATGCACTCAGGAATTACTCCTGGTGGTGCCCGAGGGACCCTACGGGATGCTGGGAATTGAACCCAGGTCTACACAGCTACCCACTGTGCTACGGCTCCAGCCCCATGCCAGACTCTTCTGCGCAGACGCAAGAAGCAGGAGGAGCCTCAAGCACGAGGGGCTCCCGCACGAGCCCCTAGAGGCAGAGGCTGGAGAGCTCCGCGCCCCCCAACGCTAGCCCGTCTCGTCGCGAGGCGCAGCCGTCCCTGCCGCGGTGGCACCCACCTCCTGCAGAGTCTCTTCCGCCGCGGCGCACTCCCGCCTCTTCTTCTTCTTCTTGCGCTTCGCGGCCAGCTCCTCCAGGTCGGCCAGCCCCGCCTTCTCCTTGCACTTCTTCGGCTTCTTCTTCGCGGGGACCTTGGGGCCGTCGCCGATGGGGAGGCACTCGGCGGCGTCCAAGCCCTTAGCCGGCTTCTTCTTGCCGGATTTGCGCGGGCTGCTGTCCAGGGCCCGGGAGCGCCGGGCCAGGCCGGGGGCGAGCTCCACCTCCGGGCAGCAGGTCTTCTTCTTCCGCTTGAGCTTGGCGCCGCTCCTGGGGCTCCCCTGCTTGCGCTTCTGCCCCCAGGCGGCCGGCTCGTCCCCGGCCGCACCCCCCAGGGTGTCCATGGCGTCCCCCGCCTCGCAGAACCAGGCGGCGCGGCCTGCAGAGAGCCCAGGCTCCGGGGATTTCTTGCGGGCCTTCTTCAGCTTCTTGCTGCTGGCCTTCTCGCTTGGCCGGGGGTCCAGACCCTTGGTCCGGGCGTCAGGGGACAAGGTCAGCGGCCACAGCGACTTCCGCCTCTTCTTCTTCTCCCCACCGCCCCCGCCAGCCAGCTCGGACCTCCTGGGGCTCGAGGGCTTGGAGCGGCGGCCCCGGAACTCAGGGACCAGGGGCTCGTCGCAGAGCGGGCCGTAGGGGCCTATCTTCTTCTTCTTCTTCTTCTTCTTCATCAGCGGTGACTCCGGGCCCCGCCCCCGGGCCCCACACTTGGTGGGGGACGCAGCCCGGGAGGTGGAGAACCCCGAGAAGTAATTGCCACTGTCCAGCACCGAGTACTGAGTCTCGGGGTCCCGCACCCCTTTCTTCTTCTTCTTTTTCTTCTTCTTCTCTGGGAGCCCCAGGCCCAGATCACCCTTGTGGGTCTTGGTGATCATCACTGGAAAGACAAGAAGTGATGTCAGTTTACCGGCCTGGGAGCTGCGGTGGAGGTTGGGGGGGACACCCCAGCCAGCTGCTCCCCATGGTGCCCCCGGGAAAAGGACATGGGGGGAAGACACTCCAGAGGGTGACACCCCAGGGTAACGTCCAAGAGCCCCTCTCAGCTGGGGGAAATGACCCTTTCTGCCCCAGGGGCTGCTGGGAGGACCAAGAACACCCAGAGCCTGCAGATGCCCATGACACCCTCACAGTCCCTGTGGGCCTGCAAACGCAATTAGGGCCCTGCCCTCAGCACTGTGCCCTTCTCTGGTGGATGGGGATGGCCAGCCCAGGGCAGCCTGACGCCCAGCTCTGGGCCTGGAGACCCATCCTTCTGCGTGAGGAGCCGACCAGCCAGATGCTGGGCCTCAGTTTCCCCTAAGTAGGGAGGGGAACAAGAGCTAAGCGGGGCCCAAGCACCCGCCATGCAGGCAGCTGACTCAGGCTCCATCTCAGCACATGTCAGTGGCACCTCCCTGGCCACAGCCCATTTCCGGTTCCTGCCGCTCAGGGCACAGGGATGACCCCAGCATGGGAGCACTGGACATCCAGAGGCCAGGCCAGGAGTCTCTTCAGCTGTGGCTCTCCTAGGCATCAGATCTGAAGTTGGGGGGGGGGGGTACACCACATCTGACTGCAAAGAGTCCTAGGGGGACAGGCCGGGGGGCAGGGCAGAGAGCACCTACCCAGCATCCACTCCTGGCCCATCTCTCTGGAACCCCCAGAGGCTGGCTCTGGACCTGGCACAGGGCAGGGGCTGGATCTTCCCAGTGCCAGTCAATGCCAGAGAGTCAGGAATGAACAGGGTAACTGCCCCCAGGGCTGGAGGGCTGCCTCGTTGGGTGGCCCATCCCAGTTCAATCTCCTGCACTGCACAATGCCCTCAGCATCCTGGATGATGCAGGCCTGAAGGTCCCCCCAGCACCTCCAGAATGGACTGGACAGATCCCCAGCATCGCCATGAAAGGCCACAACACCACCACCCGAGGCAGCATCAAGAAGCGTGCAGGTCATTTGTGGAGTATAAACCAACATAACATGAGGCTGACGCCTAAGGACTGTAGATACGTGAGACAGACTGTTCCATAGCTGGAAGCCTGCCTCATACGCAAAGGGGAGAAGGCAGCTGGAATAGAGAAGGGGTCACTAAGTCAGTGAGGGTTGGAGGGATTGCTGGGGATGGAAGATGTGTGCAGAAGGTAGATAAAGGACCAAACATGATAACCGCTCAGTGTCTGTACTGCAAACCATAATGAACAAAAGTAGAGAGAGAGTAGGGGGGATCATGCCTGCCATGGAGGCAGGGGGAGGGTGGGAAACAGGGGAGTATACCGGGGATCTTGGTGGTGGGGAATGTGCACTGGTGGGGGGATGCGTGTTTGATCATTGTGTGACTGTAACCCAAACATGAAAGCTTGTAACTATCTCACAGTGATTCAATAAAATTCAAAAAAAAAAAAGGGTGGAGGGGTGAGAAGGGAGATGAGGCCGACAAATGCCTGGGTCTCCCGGAGAGAGTAAGAGAGGCCGCTGGACCCAACCCGGCCTTAGAGGCTGTGGGCGAGTTCCTGCAGTCCGCGGGCAAGTGGAGAGCCGGATGATGCAGGGACAAAGGGAGCCCTGACGCTGGGACGCTGGGGCGCTGGGGCGCTGGGGCCAGGGCGCTCTGCTGGGTGGAGGGCCAGACGGGGTGGGCTGGGCTGCTGGGGGGGGGGGGCAGAAATTCAGGCAGATCTGAAGATGAACGAGCCCAGCGCCCAGAACCTTGGGAAATGGTGCCGCTGACGCGGAGTGGGAAGCTGCCTGGAGAGGCGGGGTCCGGAGAGCCCCGAGGACCACGGGGCGGCCATCCCCCGGGACAACGCCGGGCCCCGCGAGTGGGCGCCCACCCTCCGGGAAGGAGGCGAGTCCCCCGCACGTGCAAGCGCCCGCTCCCCCCGAAAACGCCCAAACCGAGGCCCCAGCCGGGCTCGGAACGCTCGCCGGCAGCGGCCGGGGGCGTGGACCCCGCTCGCCCCGCGGGTCGGGGAGGGGCTGGTCCCGGCCCCAGCGTCCGCCCGGGATTCGCACCCCGCCCGCGGGCTCGGGGGTCGCCGGCCCGCCCCACGCCCGGGGGCCCGCTCCAAGGCGGGGGAACTTCCTGCAGGCGGCGGCGGCGTCCCGGCGGGGGTCCGGGGTGCGTGCGGGGCGGGTGCGGCCGCCCCCGCGTCCCGGCTCTGCCCCCACCCCTCGCCCGCGCCGCGCGACCGACTCACCCGCAGGCGCCGCTTCTCCGGCCGCACGTGAGAGCGCGCTCCGCCGCGACCCGGAAGCGAACCGGAGGTCGCAGGCCCGCCCCCGCGAGGCCCGGCTCCTTCCGGGTCGCGGGTACAGCGACAGCCACCTAGAACACAGTGAAGAGTAGCTTCCGCGCTACCCCAGAAC
>JAOXYA010137845.1:0-10161 GCA_028565675.1 Sorex palustris | reverse complement strand
CGGCAAGCTACCTAGCCCCGAGATGTATTCAATATGCCAAACAAAGAAACAACAAGTATCACAATGGAGAAGGTGGGCCCCCGCTTGAGCAAATCAATGAACAATGGGAGGACAGTGCTACAGTGCTATAGCGCTGGTCACTAAGCAATGGTAAGACTCTTCCTTTTCATCCCACCGGCATCTTCCCCACCTTCTGTAAGAAAACAGCTCTCTGCTTGGAGCAAAACTTGATCTCGAACCTAATACACTGACCTTTATCCTAATAAAGCAACTCTGTAAGTCAGTTTCTGCGAGTCAAAACTTTGCGGAAAATCCTGGTTTGATCCTCAGCACATTTAGTCCCCCACGTACTGCAAGGAATGATCTCCAATCAGAGTGAAGAGTAAGTCCTGAGCACTGCTATGTATGGCCCGAAAACCAAAGCAAAACAAGGACAAAAGAATCTTGCTCTTAGACAAGTAGGTATTTCCATTCCCACATTTACGCTATATAAACACCTACACCCGACCAAAATGCATGTCCCTAACCAAGCTGAGAGTCCGCCATCCAATTCATTCGGTGATAATTCTATACCCAACACATTAACATTAGGATCAAAACATGGGCAAGAAGCTGGCTACAGAATGGATCGATGAACATAGGCTGTATCTCTATAAACTATCTCAGGAATGCACTACAACTTGGGAAACTAAACCTCAAGCCACTGAAAGGCAAGATTATGCTAATATTGGGGGGCAGGCAAGAAAGTATAGCAGGCAGGGGTGCTTGCCTTGCCACCTTCAACCTGGTTTGACTCCCAGCACCACCTGAGGTGCCCCAGGCCCCACCAGGAGTGATCCCTGAGTGCAGGGCCAGGACAAAGCCCCCAACACCACTGGGTGTGGCTGCAAAACAAAAACAAAAGACTATACTAAATTTATCTTTGAAATACTAGTCAATTCTTGCCCCAGTTACTTTCATCACACAAAGGTAAGCCCTGATGGTGGTTCATTCTCTTCAACCGGACCATACCCAATAGTGTAGAGGGTTAAGGGTGGGCCAAAAGTCATTCCCAGCTCTGCAGGCTACACTTGGCCCCTGTGCCAGAATCAGAGCCCCCCACATACTAGGCATGTGCTTGGTCATCAAAGTATCTCCCTGGTACTGATGTTAGTTTCCTTTGAAAATCAACTTATTAAAGAAAGAAAAGATAGATCAACTTTGTGACCTGCATTTTCTGTCTTACCAGGTCATTCCACCCCCAAAACAATCTCTAAACAATCTGTAAATACCATTATTTTGATGGGAGAATGTGGGGTGGGAGTTGGAAGGCCATACTGCAGTGTTCAGGGCTAACTCTTGGCTCTGTACTGGAAGGCCTTGGGGGACTCCAGATGATACCAGGGATCAAACCCGTGTTTGCATGCAGAACAAGCACCTTAAGCTCTGTACCATCTCTCTGGCCATCTGAAGACTACTTTTTTTTCCCCCTAGGGTGAGGAGTGGTGTTACACCTGGCCTGCTTGGGCCTTACTGCTGGCTCTGCATCCAGAGATCACTCCAGGTGGAATTCGGGGAACCACATGGGGAACTGGGGTTGAACCGAGGTTGGTTATTTGACAGGTAAATGACTTACCGACTACAAGCTTGTCTGCCTTACGAAGAATTTTCTTTCCTTCTTGGTTTTTGGAACCACCCTCAGTGGTACCCACGACTTAGTCCTGGCTCTGCACTGAGACCACTCCTGTAGGCCTCAGGGGACCATACAGGGGGCCGTGGATTGAACCTCCGTCAGTTGGGTGCAAGGCAAATCCTCTAACCACTGGACTACCATTCCAAGCCCCGAAAATCATTTTTAAGAGTCATTCATTTCCTCTTCAACTCTGGGGCTGACTGTGAATCTGTTCTTATTGGCTCTATGTGATCAATCACCCTTTACAAACATGGAATAAATGATTAATAAATGGGAAAAAGTGGTTTACAGATCATTCAGCAGTCGGGTAAAGAAAGTAAGATGCCTTAGCTACGGATTCCAAGTTTCCATGCTCTGTCCCTTTTCCTCTCTCCCCGGGACCACACACACAAATACCTCTTCTAGTCTTTTCCAAATTGGAACTTTAATGAGACATTTCATTCGATGCATTTATGCAAAAAAAAAAAAAAAAAACGTATGTTAGTCTGCTCAGTCTCAGAAGTGGAAAGCATGGAGAAAATCCTAATTCCTGTGATTTCTCTAGCCAACAGTAGGCTGGTCGGTGTTCACATAACTAGGCCTGATAACAATGAACTTAAAAGTCAAGTTGAGGGGCCAGAGGGATAGCACAGCAGGTAGGGCATTTGCCTTGCTGATGAAACTTCCATGCCCAGCATCCCATATGGTTCCCTGAGCACCCCCAGGAGTAATTCCTGAGTGCAGAGCCAGGAGTAACCCCTGAGCATCTCTTGGTGTGACCCAAAATGTCAAAAAAGAAAAAAAGTCAAGTTGAGGCTAAGTAGACAATACAAAGGTTAAGACATCTTTGACTTGAACACAGCTGTTTCCAACACCAAAAATGGTCCCCTTGACCAGAGCGATAGTACAGCGAGTAGGGTGTTTGCCTTGCACACAGCTGATCTGGATTCAATCCCTAGCATTCCATATGGTCCCCTGAGCAATGCCAGGAGTGACTCCCGAGTACAGAGCCAGGAGTAAGCCCTGAGCATCAGTGGGTATGATAGCCCCACCAAAAAAAAAAAAAAAAAAAGGCAAAATGGTCCCCTGCCAGTAGAGATCCCTGAACACTGCTGGGTATGCTGTGCCCCTACCGGCAGAAAGATCAATTTAAGTTGACTCTGGTCATTAACAAGATGCCTTGAGAGTGTCTTCTGAGGACCTAAGGAGATGTTTCAAAGGACCAGAGTACATGCTTTGAAGGTGTTCTGGGTTTGGACTTCTGGCCACACCCAAGGGTGCTCAGGGTTTATTCCTGGCTTTGTGCTCAAGGATTTCTTCTGGAGGGATCAGGGAACCATGTGTGGTGCTGGGGAATGCACCCAGGTTAGCCGTGTCAAAGTACTACCTCTCTGGACCCAAGCCTCAAGGATTGATAAGTGCGCTCTCCTGCCTTCTGCGGCTCCCCTCCCCACTGAAACTGCTTACACTTTGGCGTTGTTACTGGTAAAACAGTATAATTTTTATTTCCCCCAGTCTTGGGCTGGCAAATTCTGGTATCTGCCAATCAGTCCAATGTCAGGAAGACTGACAAAGGAAATCAAGTCAATGTTCCTCAAAGTCCTCCACCTCGTCACACTATGTTCCTGCCTCCATTCTGCTCCTATTCCATAGTGAGAGAAACATTGGTTCATTATACCAAGCTCACAGAGGATAAAACTAGATGTTTGACCTAATCTCATAACACTCTGAGATACTAATATCTCATTCTTACAATGAGTAAACATACCTAAAAGGTTAAGAGGTGGAGATGTGAATTTCTTTTTTCTTTTTGGGTCACACCCGGCTTTGCTTTGCTCAGGGGTTACTCCTGGCTCTGCACTCAGGAATTACTCCTGGTGGTGCTCGGGGGACCATATAGGATGCTGGGAATAAAACCAAGGTCGGCCGCATGCAAGGCAAACACCCTACCCACTGTGCTATCTCTCCAGCCCCAGGAGATGTAGACCAGTCTGATTCCTCAGTTGTGAGAGGACCACACTGCTTTTGATCACCCAACAGCGATTCTTCTCTTTTAGGCATTTATAGTCATAGATATTCAGATAACCATTTCACCCAATTACTCTACAAGCTCTTTATTTTTTGTTTTGTTTTGTTTTGTTTTTGCTTTTTGGGTAACACCCAACGATGCTCAGGAGTTACTCCTGGCTCTGCATTCAAATTACTCCTGGTGGTGCTAGGGGAACCATATGGGATGCCAGGGATTGAACCCAGGTCTGCCACATGCAAGGCAAACACTCTATCCACTGTACTATCGCTCCGGCCATTCTGTAAGCTCTTTGGATTATGCACATAGTAGAAAAATCACAGAACTCTGCCACCTAAGAATGAGACCTGAGAGGCCGGGAGTGAGGACACATGCCTAACAGGTATCTGATCCATCTGTGATTCTCAGGGCTGCATGATCCCCAAGTATCACCTGTGTCACCCAGGTATCCCAGGGCCCCAGAAACATCGCATCCGCACAGTTGGCCTAGAATGCCCAGTGGGGTCACCTTGACTTCCTAGTACCACTAGGGAACCCCTCTACCCTCAAAATACATCAGGTTAGGCAGGGAATGCAGTTCAAAGGCTTGTTTGTATTCGTGAGGCCTGGGGTGCAATGCCTGTGTCAGGAGGAAAAAATTAAAAAAATCAGGCCTGAGCTCAGATCTTAACTCTGATCATTAGCTGTACATCCTTAGGCTAAAGACTGGTCACTTCTGACTCAGTTTACTCTTCTATAAGATGGCAATGACAGTAGGGGGCTTGCCTTACCTGGCTCAATTCCAGTGTCCTCAATGGTCTCCTGAGCCCGCCAGGAGTAAGCCCAGAGCACAGCAGGGAGTACCCCCCTAACTACAAAATAAAATAAGTAATAGGGGCTGGAGTGATAGTACAGTGGGGAGGGCATTTGCCTTGTATGTGGCTGACCCTGGCTCCAAACAGATCTTGAGCAGCAGAGCACAAGTCTTGCACAAGCAAGGCCCTGAGTTTGACTCCCCTGACACTGTAGGGTGTGGCCCAGATGGTCTCTAGTGGACCAAACCCACAAGGCCTGGGCACCAAACCCACAGGCCCTGAGGACCAAACCCTCATGCCCACATCTCAGAAAATAGCCCCACGGCTGCCTTCCTACCCCAGCACCATTGGGTGTGGCCCTACTGCTGGCTGAGCCAGAGATAGTACAGCGTGTAGGGGCTTGCCGTGCATGTGGGCCTACCTGGGTTCAATCCCCAGCATCCCATATGGTACCCAGAGCACCGCCAGGGGTGATTCTTGAGTGCATTGTCAGGAATAACCCATAAACATCTCAGGTGTGTGACCCAAAAACAAAACAAAAACTACTACTGGTTCTCTCTTGATCAGGTATTTCCTATCTCTCTCTCCCCTCACATCTTTCTTAATAGGTCTCGTTTAATAAAAACTATCCAGCGTCACTAAAAAAAAACAAACCAGAAAACTACTACTGTCTATAGTCATGGTCTTAAGAGAAAATAATTTTTTTTTGAGGAAGGGAAAATTTGGAGCCATACCAGGCAGTGCTCAGGGCTTACTGCTGGCAGTTCAGGCGACCAGATGTAGTGTAAGGGATCACATCTGGGCCAGTCATGCACAAGGCTCGTGCCTTAACCCCAGTACAAAATCTGATTCCACGAGATAAATTTTAAAAACCTTTCAAGCCACATGTGGGGTGAGGGAGAGCTCAAAGACTGCATAGACACCACATGCTCTGCATGTAGGAGGCTGTGATCTGATCCCTGACACCACATGGTACCTGGGCACCAACAAAGCAAAAGAGCCCTGAGCACTGCCACATTTGACCCCCAAACAATCAAAACCGACATAAAAATCAAGCGACATGTCAACAGATGCCCAGAATATTTTCAGGAATAGCCCAGCAGGCTCTTCTAATTCTAACTGAATCCACGGAGAAATCCCAAAGCCTTCTCAAAGGTTAGCTTCAAGGGAAAGCCAATATAGCTTACTCATAAAACTTCTCTACAAATGGAAGAATGAATAAATAAAACCCAAAGATAGCCTTCCAACCTAATTTTAGTTTTCAGTTTCTGACTCTTCTTTTTAGCAAACCTTTTACAAGACTTGGCAAGTAAACCGCAAAGTGAGAAAAGTCAAGGTTTCTGGTATTCCCCAAACTATTATTTTTTCCTGCTTTCTTAAGACAGCGAATAAACAACTAGTTTACAACAAGGCTAATAAACTACTAAAATCGCCTGCAGAAATCAAATCCCAAAAGGGAAAGATAATTGGCAAAATAACCAAGTTACTTGACCTGCAAATCCGAGGGAATTGCTCAACAGCTCTGACTCCGCAGCTGCGCCCACACTCCTCCAGCCCGCTCTGGGAAGGATGGCACTTGCTGGTCCCAAAACTTAGTGTCACTTTTATCTGAGAAAATCCTCCCTTTTTCAGATCCTTCCTCTACCATTCACTACAAGTAGCTATTTCGTGTACACCAATGGATAATTTAGTGTCTGTTTCTCTCAGTAACCTAGAAACAAATCATCCACCTGATTCTTCAGGATCTCTTCAGCATGGGGCCGGAGCAATAGTACACTGGGAAGGGGGCCTACCTTGCACATGGCCAACCTGGCTTTGATCACTGACATCCCATATGGCCCTCGGAACCTGACAGGAGTGATCCTTGAGCACAGAGCCAGGGGTAAGCTGAGTGCTGCCAGATGTGCCCCTCCCCTCCAAAAATTAAAAATCCCCCAAAATCTTATCAGGTCGTATCAAAGACCATCCAAATAGGCTAGCGAGAGGTATCTGATTTGGGACTGGAGAGATAGAATAGCGGGTAGGGCATTTGCCCTGCACATGGCCAACCCGGGTTCTTCGATTCCCAGCATCCCACATGGTTCCCTGAGCACCGCCAGGAGTAATTTCTGAGCGCAAAGCCAGGAGAATTCCCTGTGCATTGCCTGGTGTGACCTAAAAAAAAAAAAAAGAGGTATCTGACTAAGTCACGTTTTCAAAGCCACCAGTTTCAGGCTGGGGAGGTAGCTCAACAAGCTATAAACAACAAGCTCACGCTTTACACGCAGGAGGCCTGGGTTCAATCCCTGCACCACACACTCCCCTGACGCATCGAGCTCAGAGTTGGCCCTGAACACCACCAGGTGTGCCCCAGAAAACGAAACTCTACAGATTTCTAAGAATGGAACATTCTGTACCCAGTAACCTTTAATACAAGACCCAAGACCCTTCCAAATCTATCCTTAGCTATCACTGACAACCGGTGAAGGGACTCCAGATCTGAGCTGACTAGGTTGTTCACCTCAGCTACACACTACTGTTTTAGTGGTCTTCAGTTTTGCTGAAGTGTAGCTAACATACCATGTTCCCAAGAGAGCTACAACCATGTATGTCATTACAAGGGAAAAAGTTCCACCACACCGAATCAAGAAAACTGAAGGCAAGGCAGGCAGCTGCTACAAAAATCAAAGATCTAATTTATTAACTACTCTGTGTAAGGCATTGTGTCATCAGTTATAAGCAAAAATGATATGGTCCCCACATTCACAGAATAGTTTGGTGAGCGAGAAAAGCAAACTAGTGACATATACACACGTGCCTATATAAACATACTTCAATTTCAAAAAAGATGATAGTACCCTTAGGACCCACCTTTATCCAGGACACACTGATCTATCTCTGTCTCAGTATAGAGAAAAGCACCCCCTCCTCTTTACTCTCACACATGTCTCAAAGTGGACTTGAAATGCTGTGCCACCTTAGCTCTGCAGGAGGAAAGTGCGCTGAGAATTAGGGGGTAAATGACTCTAGTCTGGGTGAGCAGAGACTTCTCAGCAGAGGTACGGTTAAAGTGAGTACTGATGGCTCCAGGCATCCTAGAAAGAAGCTAGGAACAGGAAAGACTTAGGGTATTGTTATCACTGATCAGTATGAACTTTGACCGATTGAACTACACAATAAAGAAAAAAGCTGGGGGGGGGGCGGGTCAGAGATAGCTGAAGAGGCTGAGCACATGTTCTTCATGTAGGAGGCCCGGGTTTGATCCCAGCACCACCTGGTCCTCCCTGAACTCCACCAGGTATGGTCCAAAACAAAACACAAAAAGGTGCCTGGGAATTCCCAGAGATTAACTTGCGTATCTAAGACTAAAACATACTATACAATTGTTAAAGAGTTCAAAATGCAAAAACCAAGGCAAAAATGAACCACGGTAGTGAGATTTTCCAATTTTTGTAGGTCAGGAATCCCTCTGAGAACCTGAGAACTATTCCAGAATCATCACCAGGAAGCATACATGTGTGCACAGCAGCAGGACCACCGCAGGAGGGCCTCGGGCAAACCCCGATGCTCAATTCAACCCTATCAACACCAGCTCACACATGAACTTCAACTTTTAAAAATCACCAAAAAAAAATTGCGTTTTAACCAAAGACAAAAGCAATCTCTTTTTTCTCTTCAGTTATGAGGACACATCCTAAAATCTTCTAAAGAAATCCAGGAATAAAGAGAAAAACTGAAATGTTATGTTTTTTAAGTGATTAGAATAAGCAATTTTAAGTCAAAGAAGCAAAGAAAACATGGGGCTGGAGTGATAGGACAGTAGGCAGGAGTGTGCCTTGCAAAGGGTTCAGTCCCCAGCATCCCATACGGTCCCCCGAGCACTGCCAAGAGTAATTTCTCAGTGCACAGCCAGGAGTAACCCCGGAGCATCACCGGGTGCGCTCTCCCCACCCCGCCAAAAAAAGGAAAAACAATGGACGATGTGTATATCATAAAGAATTTTTTTCTCTCGCCTGCCCCCACCCTACTCTGTATCAGGAGGAACGAATGAGACTCAATGCCCCCACCAATTCCTCCCAATACTTACCTTACTTAGATTGAGTGAAGCTAGGGGAGGAGGGGTTTCTGTTCGGTCATTAATAATTTCCACTTCTGAAACATATTGTAAGTTTATGAGCAAGATGTCTGCGTGGTTGGGCTTTCCACTGGATGAGGGACATTCTGGTAAGAAAATAAAGTGAAGGAAACTAGAGGCAAGTAGAGGCCCTGTCAGATCCCAAAGGGCATAGAGAAAGCCAATTCACACACAGGGCTTGTGTAAAGTGGACCCCAAGCACGGGCCGGGCCTCACACAGGAATCGCAGGGCTCCTCAGGGAATGTCTGCCTCCAGCCTTCCTCCCACTCCCACACCAGAACTCAAGCTGCCCAAAGCCAAGCCTAATCCAACCCTGGTAACTGCGCAAGGGTCTGTCACCTGGCTCGCTTCACGGAGAAGCAGATGCCATGTCCCGGTAGACTGTGTGCCATACACCTCTAAACCACACAGGACTACCCTTTCTGTTCTGGATCTCAGACTCCAAACAGCATCTTTAGAGCGCTTGGTCCACTTTCTCAGATTTGAGCTTTCCCATTTTGCAGAGAAGAAAAATATAGCACTGAAAATGAAATTCAAAGAGACCCAGTCCTTCCATCCATTCAGTCTCTAATCGTCGGGCAGCGGCTACTGTACGCTGCTTAAAAATACCTGCAAAAACTACCTGGGGCTGCAGAGAGAGTACAGCAAGTGCAAGTTTGCCTTGCACCATCTAACCTGGGTCCAATCCGTAAATAAACCATATGGTCTGTTCTGCGCCACCAGAGTGATCGCTCCTCCCCAAATCCTTCCAATAAAGCCACAACCTTAGAGGGTCTTATTTGGTTCAGGTTTAAATTCTAGTGCACAGTACAACAAAAAGGAAAAAAAAGAAAGAAATGAAAGCTCTGTTCTTGCTATAATTACTTTCAGGACAGCTTTTTCAGCTAAAAATCTACAAGTGGTTAAGCGAATTAAAAAAAAAAACTTGTCATTCAAAGAAAGCACACTGGGTAGGCAAGTTCCTTTTGGAAGATGCCATAAAGGATTATTTCTCCAGGAAAAAAAATTTCAAAAAGGCCCAACGTGAGCTCAAATATAAGGGGAAGGGGCAGCACATTCAATAAACCCAGGTAGTGCTTTGCTTTCCAGGTTAAGTTCCCAGGAGGGGTAGAGAAATCATTTCTACCCCAAGACACCCCAGAGCAGCCAGAGACCTTAGTGGACCCCTGCCACTTCCCTAAGGGGTGGGGGGTGACCACAGTCCAGGCTGGTCCCCTGGGTTGGGCCCCGGAGGACTCTAGCACCTGTAACCCACAGCGCCATAAAGCAGCCCCTGAAAGCTGGAGGTCCAGGTCCCCAATGAATGCACTTACACAGACCTGCAATCCCCAGAGGGCTGACGAAGTCTACAGTTCGGCACCCGCCAAGCCCAGGGCACCATGCGCGCTCACCCCGCAAGAGGGGACCCCCAGCCCCCTACTCCACCCTCCCACCCCCCCACCTGCAGTTGCTCGGGGTCACCGCCGCACCGAACCCTCCCGGGGACCCAGCCCCCTCAGCAGTCACCCGGGTCGGGCGGCCGCGGACCCTCCACGCCCCCTCCTCACATCCGACCCGCCCCCCTTCCATCCGGGC
>JAOXYA010137827.1:0-10161 GCA_028565675.1 Sorex palustris | reverse complement strand
TCTATGTCTATCCCTTTCTTTCTGAGTCATTTTGCTTAACATGATACTTTCCATGTAGTACCACTTGTATGTAAATTCCGTGACTTGTCTTTTCGAACAGCTACATATACTGGATTCCCAGAGCCCCAGTAGGAATGATCCTTGAGCACAGAGTCAGGAGTAAGCCTTGAGCACTGCCAGGTAGGCACCAAAACCAAAACAATTAAAAATGATACATTGCAGTACCTGGGGTGAGAGGCCTGCAGACGCATCATGGATGATGCGGTCTATAACGAGCAGAACAAAAGGGCATGGCCAGGGCATGTGCCCTTCACTGCATCTGGAGGGAGTCCATCAGCAAACACTCCTGAGCCTCCTGGAGCCCTGCCCCTCTGGTTTAACTCTACTTCTGAGCTCCAGCACCAAGAATTCTGGTGTCTCCCTAGAATTCCACAGCGAACCAGCTTGTGTGTCTGTGCCTGCCTCCCTCCTCTGAGCCCCTGGAATAATGATAATTAAAGATGCCGGCAGGGTACGCACATCACATGCGGTACATATGTCACCGCCTTTGATTTCTCTAACATTTGCAGCGTAAGTTTTCCTATTGTTCCTCTCTTACACATCCGCAAGAGGCCCTTGTTTTCTCCTTTGCAGATGGGAGGGGTAATAGACCAGTTCCTGTAGCATGGTCAAGAGAACTGAATGAGATTGTACCCGCCAGGGGCTTCATGTAGAGCCTGGCCCCGAATAAGGCTCCAGATGTCAGTCTGTGTTTAACGAATGAATCCGTTCTGTCAAACTTGTTTCCTTTGGGTGGAGGAGGTGCCTCCAGGTCCAGGTTGATAGTACGGAGGTTCGATCCTTGGCACCAGCACCACATAGACTCATCTTTGTGGGGTTTAGGCCTGGAGCTCCTGGGCACTGCTGAGGGTGCCCTCAGTGGCCCCTGGCAGTGAAGGGCCTGAGCAGCACCACCTCCTCAGGCCCTGGCACTTGACTCTCAGCCTGGTGGGTTGAGTATCACTGGGAGTGTCCCCTAGACACCCCCAAACTGCTTGGGAGATATCCCCCCAATAAAATGTTCTCAAGTTGAAGCAATTTGAATGAACTTCTTCCTTCCTTCTTCTTTTTCTCCTTCTCTCTTTTCCTTCTTTTTTTCCTCTCTTTCTTCTTCCCCTCTCTTTCCTCTTCCTGTTTCTCCTTCTCTCTTTTCCTTCTTTTCCTCTTTCCTTTTCCTGTTTCTCCTTCTCCTCTCTTTTCCTTCTCCTTCTCCTCCTCCCCTTCCTTCTTCTCTTTCTCCTCTTCTTTTTCAGTCAAGAACTGTGGTTATTTCTTTACGGTCTTGGCCAAGGGAAGACCAGGTGGATCCCTGGTTTCCTCCTCATGTTGGGCATGGTGGAGTCGGAACGGGAATTTATTAGGCCCGTATCCCGCAGACGGTGCAACAGGGCTCTCCAGGCACTGAGCACTCGTGGTGGTACTCTGTTTTCTCATGCAGAGCATCCCAGGCACCAACACTGTGCTTTATGATCCCGTGTGGATGCTTTAGTCAGGCCTGGGGCTCTCCTGGCTGATTTCTCTCTGGGTCTGCCACTCGTCTGGTCTTTAAATCGTTGGTGAAACAAAGATCAGTGGAGGTGAACGTGTCGCTGCTGACTGACCTGATTTTTCGGTCACCTCTTGGACACTTCTTGCAGACCACTGTTGTCTGATGGCATTATAACAGCTCAGCCCAGCTGACCTCAAGGCCATGGTCAGCATGTTCCTGTCCCCCCAACCCTCCTTCACAGGCCTCAGAGCATTCACCTCTTGAAGCCGTGGGCTTAGGCGACATGTCTGGAAATAAGAGAACCTCGTACAAAACCTACACTTGGTGGGGCCAGAGTAATAATACAGGGGGGAGGGCACTGGCTTTGCATGTGGCCAACCTGGATTTGATCCCCAGCACCCCATATGATCCCCCAAATCTTCCAGGAGTGATCCTTGAGCACATAGCCAGGAGCAAGCCCTGAGTACCATCGGATATGGCTCCAAATCCAAGACAAACAAACAAACAAAAAACCTTTACACTTAGAATATAAGGATAGATGAAAAGGGGCTGGAGTGATAGCACAGTGGGGAGGGTATTTGCCTTGCATGCTGCTGACCCGGGTTGGATCCCCAGCATCCCATATGGACCCCCAAGCACCACCAGGAGTAATTCCTGAGTGCAGAATCAGGAGAAGCCCCTGAGCATTGCTAGGTGTGACCCAAAAAGTAAAAAAGAAAAAAAAAGGATAGATGGGAACCCAAGAAGTTCTTTGTACCCGACTGA
The DNA here is from genome assembly GCA_028565675.1 of Sorex palustris. Lineage (NCBI taxonomy): Eukaryota > Metazoa > Chordata > Mammalia > Eulipotyphla > Soricidae > Sorex > Sorex palustris. Next base: position 7,868 of record JAOXYA010137827.1, on the reverse strand, counting down.
CATTCCCTGCCCACTCGACATCAGCCAATAGCTTACATATTGCTGTGCCCTGCCGGCTGCAGGCCAAGTGGCCAGAGGTGATGCTCGATTGCTTCTCTGTGGGGCCAGCTGGGATGGATGGACTCACACATCAGATCGTGATGTCCACTCAGAATTGGGTACGTGACACGGGTGTTTGCTGGGACTCACACTCTGTAGTTCTGATGCTGGTGCTAACTCAGGGTCATCATGGTGCTCACATATATGCACCCCAGGGGCCATTCTTCAGGCCTGCATACTCACACTGCTGGCCAGGGCACACACCCCTCTCAGGTGCAGTGCCCACACCCCTCCCCATGGTGTGGCTGGAAGTCACTTGTGGTTTAGGGGAATCAAAGAAAGCACATCTGCCAGGATCTCATTCAGCAGATGCAAGCTGCACTGGGGAGTGAATGCACAGCCTCATGTTAGCCAAACAGGGGCTTTCACCACTGAGCCATCTCCCGGGTCCTAAATAGAATTTCAGGTGTAGAGGGGAGATCCTGCTTGGCAGTGGTGGGGACCAACATACAGCTTGGAAGAACACGTGGTACCAGAGATTAAACATGGGCTCCCACATGCAAGCTCCCATACTTTAGCCCTTTGAGACATCTTCCTGGTCCTCTACACAGAATTTTTTGGTAGACATATAGAGGATGGATGGATGGATGGATGGATGGATGGACGTATGGGTGGGTGCATGAGTAGATAGATGGATAGGTGGATGGGCAGATGGATGAGTGAGTGGGTGGATGGATGGATGGGTGGATGGGTGGATGGGTGGATGGATGAGTGAATGGACAGATGGGTGAGTGAGTGGGTGATGGATGAATGGATGGATGAGTGAATGGACAGATGGGTGGCAGCGTGGGTGGGTAGATGGATGGATGGATGGATAGATGGATGGATGGAAAAATGAATGGACCAGTAGAAAATGATTCATTAAAGTGATGATTCAATAGATAGATGGTTAGAGAACTGATGATTATGTAATCATCAAATCACGATCACTATCACCCCGTTGTTCACCGATTCACTCAAGCAGCCCCAGAAATGTCTCCATTCGTCCCTGTAATGTACTAGTGTAGCCCGATGACATATTGGGGGATCCTTCAGGATCAGGGGAATGAGAACCATTCATTGTTACTGTTTTTGACATAGTTAGCTTGTCAGGCTCTGCCGTGCGGGCGGGATACTCTCGGTAGCTTGCCAGGCTCTCCGAGAGGGATGGAAGCTTTTTGGGCAGCCTCTAATCACCTTTACAGGTGTTCCTAGTCAGGCATATTGGCGGGCATGATACTCTCAGTAGCCTGCCGGGTTCTCTGAGAGTGAGAACTAGAGAATAAGAGGTCTTCTGGGAGCTTGGTTTTATAGTCTCTGGATCCTGGCCGTTGATGGGGTTACACAGCAGTTGGTGAGTGTAATTGTCTATCTACTGGAAGGTGGGGGAGCTGGGTGGAGGAGGCCCAGTCCCGAACCGAGCAGGTTTGGAGATCTGAGCCCCGGGTCCCGCACACCTGGGTTCCTCTGCCGGTTCCGCGTCCAAGCATGTGGAGAGTGGTCTCAGCAAGGCTTTGGCTGGGTCCCACAGGTCTTTAGGTGTCAGGGCTCTGCTCAGGGCAGAGAGGGAAACTCAATCTGCCCTCCTCCAAGGGGCCCCGGTGAGGACAGCCAGACACGGGGGCAGGAAACTCTGCCTTGTTCTCTTCCGGGAGCTTGGTTTTAGAGTCTCTGGGTCCTGGCCGTTGATGGGGTTACATGGCATTGGTGGGTGTAACTGTCTAGCTATTGGAAGGTGGGGGAGGTGGGTGGAAGAGGCCCAGTCCTGAACCGAGCAGGCTTGGAGATCTCAGATCATCAAATCAGTGGCTAGATTTGACAGTTACAGCCACAGAGATATAAAAAGGCAGAACAGATAAACATGGCCCTAGTAGAGCATTGATTCTACTGTGGAAGTAGTTACCAAGTATCTCGCCTGTGAGTTAGGGACAAAGGCTCTCGAAGAAAAGCTAGACAGGATGCCAGGAGTGCAGGCTGCTGGGCACTGGGGGTGGTGGGAGCATCCTGAGAGCATCCTTTGGAAACCCAAGGAGGGAGGCAGGGAGGGAACTCAAAGAGGCTTCCTCCAGCCAAAAGGCCTGGCAGAAAGTCCAGGGCTCGCCTAGCCCAACTGCTGGGAAAATACCAGGAAAGTCCTTGGAGCTGGAGCTGTGGAATGGGTGGGAAAGGAGAAAGAAAGGCAGAATGAAGGGCTGCAAGAGTCATACCCGGGCAGGAACCATCTGGAGGGTCCTGTTCCTCAAGAGACAGGGAGAAGAGCATCGATGTTGCTGTGAAAAATGTTGGTGCTAAGACAGGACATTAGGATGAGACTCTGCACGCGGCCATGCAAGCAGGAAGCAGAACCAAGGCCCCACTTTTACATTAAATGGGCAAGATAAAACTTGTGAGTCCCAATGAACTGGAGAAGTACAGTATGCTCTTATATGTGTACCTGGTCCTACAGTAGAAAGCAGTACAAAGCAGCAGTATCCCTCTTTCTTACACATCCTTAATCTGGCTTGACCTTCAAGTATCAGTCAAGTATCAGTCTGAGCCTTCTCTTTGCCCTATGTGTAACCAAGCATGAGAATGTGGGGGGACGAAATTTGTAGCACCTACATGTCCAGCTCCATATCTTCCTCTGACGTTTTAATCATCACAACATAGTTTTGACAAGACAATGTATACCTTGATGTTCTTTTGACGAATGCTCATCCTATAACTGTTTGTACTCTTATTAGTGAGTCTTTCTCTGTGATGAAGTCATTAGGATGTAACTGATTAAAAAAAATAGAATAAAAGGAGGCCTCTGGCAGTCACTCTTCGCCTCGAACCAGATCTACACGTTGGCCCTCCGTGCTCTCTACATTTCTCTCGAGTGTCAGTGCCTTCGACTGACTGATATATATCACTTCATGCAATAGAAGAGGGTACTTAGTCATACACACCAGAGGCCACCATTGTTGTAGAATTCAAGTGTTCTGGAATCCGGCCCGGTGCCCCTGGAGACGGAACTCCACCAGAAGGAGCATTCTCTGGGCCTTCCTCTGTCTGTCCACTGGCACACTTGAAGGGTTTATGAAAGACTGCACGAAGAAACTAGAATCACCACAGTCTTGGGCAGGAAGGACAGGGAAGGGCCCTCGACTGAGCAAGTGTATCTGCAGGCACCATCTGTGATAGCACCACTCAGGTGGGGCATGTGGTGATGATTCAGAAGAAACCGTAAGTTCCCAGTTCTGTAGAATACCTGTCCACTTTTCATTTGTATATTGCTCTTGGTTGTTATGGAATAAGGTCACAGGGTGGGGGGGACTGGAGCAATAGTACAATGGGTAGGGCATTTGCCTTGCATGCGGCTGACCCAGGTTCGATTCCCAGCATCCCATATGTTCCCCCGAGCATCACCAGGAGTAATTCCTGAGTACAGAGTCAGGAGATATCCCTGAGCATCGCTGGGTGTGACCCAAAAAGAAAAAACAAACAAACAAATAAGAAAGAATAAGGTCATGGGGATCTCACATATTAAGAGGAGAGTCATCTATAAAGCCTTGATTACAGAAGGGACCAATTAGAGCCTGTTTATAGGAACTCTTCTTTATATAAGGAATGATCAGTGTACTTTTTGGGGGAGGGGAGCATACCCGGCAATGCTCAGGGGTTACTCCTGGCTCTGCACTCAGGAATTACTCCTAGAGGTGGTCAGAGGACGATAAGGGATGCCGGGGATCAAACTCTCGGATAGACCGTGTGCAAGGCAAACACCTTACCTGCTGTACTATTGCTCCAGCCCCTGGTCAGTACTATATCTATCTATCTGTCTATCTAGATAGATATATAAAATTGCCCGGCTGCGATAGCACAGCGGTAGGGCGTTTGCCTTGCATGCAGCCTACATGGCCAACCCGAGATCGATTCCTCCGCCCCTCTCGGAGAGCCCGGCAAGCTACCGAGAGTATTCCATATGCCAGACACAGTAACAACAAAGTCTCCAATGGAGACTTTACTGGGCCCGCTCAAGCAAATCAATGATCAACGGGAGGGCCTTTACCTTTACCCTTTACCTATATAAAATTATTGGGGCTGGAGCAGTAGCACAGCAGGTATGGCATTTGCCTTGCATGTGGCCGACCCACATTCAATTCCCAGCATCCCAAATGGTCCCCTGAGCACCGCCAGGTCTAATTCCTGAGTTCATGAGCCAGGAATAAGCCCTGAGCATCACCAGGTGTGACCCAAAAAGCAAAAAAAAAAAATGATTTACTTTTGGTTTGGAGGCTACACCCAGTGGAGCTCAGGGGTGACTCCCAACTCAGTGCTCATGGATCACTCCTGGTGATGCTCAGGTGTGAACCCGGGCTCTCACATGTACAGCCTGTGTTCTAGCCCATTGATCCAGAAGGGGTTTTTCAGTAAAACCATTTACCAGAACTTTCCTCCTGCTCAGATTCAAGCTCAGTACTGTTCCCTTCTTTTCATATAAAAGGGCCATAGCATGGGGCCGGAGCAGTAAGATGGGGATTGCCTTATATGCTGCAGACCTGAGTTTGATCCCTGGCACGTCCTATGGTCCCCTGAGCCTGCCAGGAGTGATTCCTGAGTGCCTGGAGTAAGCTCCAAGTGCCAGAAGTAAGCCCCAAGCACCAGTGAGTGTGGTCCCAAGCCCAAAAAGTAAAAATTAACAAAATGGCAAAGACTCTTAGAAGAGCAAGATACCCTTTGTTCCTTTCAGCCACCATCCATGAGTAAACTTGAGAGGTGCTTAAACAGAAATAACCAAATCCCACAAAACAGACTCGGATGAATCCCAGCCTGGCACCGGTTTCCGGGAGTTTCCCACTTGGGATGCCGAGACCACGGGAGTCGGTGTCGGGACAGCGTCGGCTTTATGGAGAATCAGGCCAGGAAAGACAGGAGGCAGAGAGGGGAATGAGGGAGGAGCTGGCACAGAGGCATCCCAGGGCCCTCTCACAGGGCGGGGCAGGTGCCTGGCAGGAGGTGAAAGACCTCGCACCTGCTGACCAGGTAATTCTAGGCAGCTGAGGCCAAAATCTGGTTAAGTTTTAAACCTTGGGTCACTGTCATGGGCCAGAGCTCAAGTGGGAGCCTGTTGACTCCACCTGAACATTCTGCCCTTCCTGGGAGTGTCTGCTGGAGCGTTCGAGGAACCACAGTCAGGCCACGGCAAGTGACCTGGACTCTAAATGCCAGGGGACAGATGAACAGTGACCCGCCACCTTCGTTCGCAGAGAGCTCAGACAGACCCAGGACAAACACAATGCAAAAGGGAAAAGGCAGGAGGGAAACCCACCCAGGAACCCAGGGCACTTCACGGGAGAAAAAAAATACAGAGAGTGGTGGGTGGGGTTGGGGGAGAGAGCGACAGGACACCTGCTTTGCTCGCGGCCTACCTGGGTTCGATCCCAAGCACTGCATAGAACCCCCAAGCTCTCCCAGGAATGACCCCTGAATGCAGAACCCTAAATGCTGCAGGGTGTGGCCCACTAACAAACACAGTACAGAGGGCAGACCCCCGGGGCGTGAGGTAGCCTCACAATTCCCTGTCAGCTTCCCCAGATCCTCCCCCGGAAAAGCATCCCTGGTTAGGAGGGGCCCCATGGATTCTGGCCACTCGCCCATTCAAGGTTCTGTTCTTACTCCAGCAGACAACTGCAGACACTGTTCACCCCAGGAAGAGTCTTGGGACTCACTGACACATCTGTAATTTATTTATTTATTTATGTATTTATGTATTTATTTTTGAGTCATACCTGGCAGTGTTCAGGGCTTACTCCTGGCTCTGAGCTACTACTCCTGGTGAGTTCGGGAGACCATATGGTATGCCAGGAATCGAACCTGGGTCAGAGCATGCAAAGCAAGCAACCCTACCCACTGTACTTTCTCTCCAGCCCCAACACACCTTTATTCTTATCACTGCCTCACTTCTCCCAATTCTCAGTAGGATGGGAATTAGGAGGAAGGCTTTGGAAGGGGGTGTGAAGAGTCAAGGGAGAGTGGGACTAGCTTTCTTTCCCATTCCACCATAGTAGGACATAATCTAGCAAGATGGCCGCCTCCAGCTGGGCCCCAGGAAATGGGCTTCTGGCCCTCTCAGGGTCTCCAAGAACTGGGAGAATTCCACGCCCACCAGTTTCTTAGAGCAGCTCAAAAGACACCACCTCCCTCCGGTGTCCTGTTTCCTCACATTATGTTGTTCTTCCCCCAACTGGTCCCTTTGTGTGCATATAGACATATAGTGGATGAGGGGAGGGGAGGGTCCGGGTGTTCCAAGGAACTGACCAATCATCACTGACGAAAAGGTGGGGCTTCTTCTCCTAGGGGTACCCTGCTGCTCCCCTTTGTCAGACACTGATCTCTGGAGCTATGTGGGTGGAGGGGATAGCTTCTCACCACCCTGAACCACCCACACAGTGTCCAGGTCTCAGCTGGCCTTCCTGGCCGTGGTCCGGGAGCTGTGGATCTTCCCCAGGTCTGCGGTGCTGGGTTCCAACCGCTCAGGATAGATCTCTGTACAAGACTAGAACGTTCATGAATCTGCAAGTACAAGCTGTGACATCAGTGGACCCTCACAGGTGGCTTATGTGAGGCAGGGACGAGAGCCGGTCACTTCCTCTCCCAGTCTGCCTCTATGGCTGGGAAGGCCAGGGCTGATCAAGTCTGCGGATGAGCCCCTGTGTAGCCAGAGCCCCCGCCAGCATCACGGGGTGGCTGTCAAGCTTGGTCTTCTCCACACAGGTGTTGATTTCCACCACCCGATTTCGTAGAGAACCACGGGCTCAGGCTGGAGCGAGGAATTGCTTTTGGCAGGCAAGGAAAGTCAGCCCTCGGCCTCACCCAGGGTTTCCGGGTACTCTGTCCTTGCCTCAGAAAAGAATTTTAGGAGTAGACAGAGCAGTGAAGTAAAAAGACAGATTTTATTTGGAGGCTTTCAGGAAGGGGGAGGGAGAGAAGGTGAGAGAGAGTAACGCATTCAAGGGAGAACACCGGCTTCTGCAAAGGTGGAAAGGGGGGTCTCTAGCAATAGTACCCAGGTTCGATCCCAAGCATCCCATATGGTCCCCTGAGCACCAGCAGGAGTAATTCTTGAGTGCCGAGCCAGGAGTAACCCCTGAGCATCGCTGGGTGTGACCCATAAAGAAAAAAAAAAACCAAAAAGCAAAGGCAGGGAGAGCCCCTAAATAAAAGGTTCCAGGTCTAAGTAGATACTCTTTCTGTTTCACCTCAACCAAGAACTTTTAGATACAGACAACATTCTCTGACTTAGGAGAATCAATATAAAAAACAAACAATGGACATTTAAAACAATATGAATAAAGTGCACCAAGGAAAGAGAGGTGGGGCATAAAACTTGAGAAAACTTTTTAAGGACCAGAGTTTTAGTACAAGGGTTGAGATGCTCATCTTCCATGATGCTAACCCAATGCTTGATCGCTGGCACTGCATAAAGTGCCTGAATACCACCAAAGGTCATTCCTGAGCTGAGAGCCAGGAGTAGTAACTGAGCATTACAAAAATATTCTTGTGTTTTTGTTCCAAAAACATCTAGAAAAAGAAAGAATACTTTAATCCTAACTATAATGACTTTCTTCAAGTGACACTACTCACTGTATCTGTATATAAGTACAAGAGAATTTAGAAAATATTATTTTATAGAAAGAGAAAAGTTAAATGCCAAATTGAAGAGTCCTTTAAGACAGGAGAACAAAAACAAATAATTAGAATGGGTCTCACTGCCCTGAACCTGAAGAAGTCAGCACGCAACAGAGACGAATGGAGATGTTACTGGC
>JAOXYA010137751.1:0-10163 GCA_028565675.1 Sorex palustris | reverse complement strand
CCCCAGTATCCCTCCCACCCCCCCCACCTCATCCCCCTCATTCCACCCCACCTCTGTGGTAGGGCATTCCCTTTTGCTATCTCTCCTTTTGGGTGTTGTGGTTTGCAATAGAGGTACTAAATGGCCATCATGTTCAGTCTATAGTCTACTTTCAACACCCATCTCCCATCCCCGGGTGGGCCCTCCTAGCACCGTTTACTTGGTGGTCCCTTCTCTATCTGAGCTCCCTTTCCCCCAGCATGTGAGGATGGCTTCCAAGCCATGAAGCAATCCTCCTGGTACTTATCTCTACTATTCTTGGGAGTTAGTCTCGAAGACTGGCGCCCTTGACCCTCTTGCCTGCTTTCAGCATCACAGGACTCACATATCTTACCTAATCTAATATGACAGCGGCCCTGTGATTTTCTTGGACTCTGTTTGATTTCATTTCTTAATATTTAGAATTATGAAAATTTCAACCTGCACAAATAGGAGAACAGACATTTGGGTATTCACATCAGCCTGTGTGGATGCTTCGTCACATTCCCTACACAGTCCTCTTTAAAACATTAGCACTAAGGTTCTTCCCCCAACAGAAGTAATTCAATGGAAGCTGGAATTTATCATTGGATTCATGCCTTACACTCTTCATTAGATCAAATTGTTCATGTAGCAAGATATAATACAATTTGTATGTTAATAATTTACTTCCGTGGTCTTATTCTGTATACAAGTCTTTTGGAATATGCTTTTGTTTTGACATTATGTTTTGCAGACTTATCCTTGTTAATTCAGTAGACTTACTTCGTTGTGACTGCTTCTAGTAATCCACAATTTGAATATGAATAGAGTCACATCACTCATCTCACTGATGAATATTTTGGAAAGTATCCTCCTTAATGAATATGAATGTTTAAGGAAAGTATCCTCCTTAATTTTCATGATTTCAAATACAATCATAATGCCCCAAAGAATATTCATGTACACATATGTGAAAAAAAATTATATGTAGAACTAGCATTCACAGGTAATGGGCGTTAAGACCATCTCTGTGCTGTATGGGGTGCCATTCTTGACAGTTCTCAGGGATAATGCAGTGCCTGGCCTTGAACCAGGCCTCCTGCATGCAAAGTCGGTGTGCTCAGCCTGTTGTGCTCTCTCTCTCTCTGACTCTCACATTTTTTAAATGCTTGCATTTGATGAATTGTTAATGAAATTGCTCGTCTTTTCATCTTCTTATTTCAGTTTTCAGTGAGTGACTGGTCTGTAACATTTGTTGTCTCTTCATTCAGTTACTGATTTCCCACTGATTTGTAGAAGTTCTTGATTAACTATGGGTTACCATCCATCACTATATTCTGTCTGATTTGAGAGTGCCAAGTAGTTCTCCAAGTTAGTTGCATATCTTTCATATTTAATTTATTTATGTGGGGGGGATTTCCAAACAGTGCTCAGGAGTCCCTGAACCACTTCTAGGGTACTTGACTGACCAGGCTGGACTCTGGAGTGCTTGGCCTGACAGCTCAGTTCGGCAATGCTACTTAGGCCCAGCGCAGCTGGGTACATTTCCAGTCTTTTATGTAAATACTTAAATCTGTTTGAGCATCCAAATAGAGAAACCATTCCTTCATGCTTTCTGCTTTTATGTACCTTTTTCAAAACATTATATCCTTTCACAATTAAAAAAATCTCACTCTTTCTTCCCTTCTAAAAGTAAAGGGAAGAAATCAAAGGGTGGCTGAGTTTTTCACATGGAGATCTTTTCATTGACCTAGAAAGAATTTTGTGTAAGTGTGCAGGAAGGGATTGAGTTTGGTGTTGATTTTGTTTCCAGGAGAATGGCCAGTTGTCGTGGCCCTGTGCTCTGGGAATTTTCACATTTATTATGTCTCCTTCCTAGGTGCGAGGCTGTAACCTTGGCCTGTCTGAAAACAGGGATCAGGGAACCTTGTTTATTTTATTGCACAGACTTACTCCACTCTCTAAGAGTTCTTCCTGTCCCCTCTTCCAGTGATTCTCAGACTCCCAGGAACCTAAGAATCACTCAGGAAAATGTAGGTATGCAGAATCTGAGAATGCCCCTTAGATCACAATGCCAATCCGTGAAGGAGCCCAGAACTGCACCTTAAAGGAATGCTTCCCAATGAAGGTGGAAACACTCAGGGAAAACCTGCCTTTCCCCCCAGAAAATGTGGTTCCCCATCTACCCCCACCCCCTGCCTATTCACACCTTCTTGGGGACACCTGCTTAAAATGTGCATGCTCTCCTACCTGCACACACTCTCAACTCATCCACTAAAGGGCTCTCACCTGCCCCTGAATGAAAATGAGACAGCACTGCATTCTCTGACGGTCTGGACAGTATCGTTCTTGTAAGGGAACCAGATAATGTTAGGTCAAAAGGAACTGCTAGCAGTCCAGGGAGCCACAGCACCTTCTGGGTTTCTGCTCAGTTTGTCCATCCTACTTATTTCACGCTCTCGACGCTTATCTGCAGTTCGGCTACTTCCTGCAGAGTCTCTACTGTGTGCTCCGGTCTCCAACCAGACTATTTTAAATAGTCATAATTCACCCCCAAATCTCACCTGGGGTGGTGGTGTCTATTGCTGCTCCTCTCCCAGGGGAGGGACTGGGTGACCTCTGATCTGAGCCCTTTCGGGGGATACCGAGACTCCTCGGCACCGTCGGGCCTAGGCAGCCTTTCATGTTTGAGAGGCAGGAAGATTGAGTTTCTCCTACTGGCAAATATATGGGCAGGCCGCAATGTAGACGAGGAGTCGCTGGTGGGAACAAAGGCTTGTCTGCACCTTTTTAATGAGCCCAGGGAAGGAGCTACTTTTCCTTGAGTGCCAGAGGATGGGATTCCCCAGGGTGGTATGTAAAACTAGATGAGTACTCAAACTCTTACCTGTATTTCAGGTAAATATGTAGAAGTGTGTGTGTGTGTGTGTGTGTGTGTGTGTGTGTGTGTGTGTAGATATATTGCTTGTAAGAAAGGCATCTTTTCCTTTTTTTTCACAACATGTTGTACTATGACTTGGATATTATGATGGTTTGGGAGCATCAGAACAGAAAGCCAAACATACGCAAGTTTCAAGGAGACATATATTCTCCCTGTTGCTCCATTTTCAGGCAAATTTCAACTCCCCACCCCCACCCCCTGCCCCAAATGAGAACAATGGGAAATATAATCTTGGACTCAATGACTGTCAATATAATTTCTAGAAACCAAATGCTTTTGTCATTCTCAGAGCTTTGCTTTCGACTTTTAACAGGAAATCTGATTCTTGCCTCTGAAGCTTAGGGTGCCCTGGTTTATTTTCAGTGTTTTGTGGGGGAACAAAATTTTGGTCTTTATTTTGAGAGTTATTAGCTCAGATAAGGCCGAGGGGAATGGAATGACTCATGTGGACAGATATGACTAGTTGCTGGAAGCCAGGAGTAAATCCCAGGAAAGTGATAATGTTTCTAACAGGTACATTTCTCTCTGACTTATCTCTCTGGATATTTTTGGGAAATGCTTTGCTGTGTGTTTGCCTTGTGTTTGACAAGACTGAGTTTACCTCCTGAGCCACAGATAAAATAGAGTGGTTCATTATTAACCTTGGACTTTGCACAGATACCTGCTTATGCAATGAGGGATCCCTATGGCCGGAAACTCTTGGACGTGTGAATAAGCTTTATATCCGTAACGCAAATACTGAATGCAAGCTGAGGTTCCTATGTCCCATTTTTGAATGTTGAGATAGATTTCAAAGTGGCTGCAATTTCTAGACTTACTTACCTAGACTTATATATACAGAGCAGCCATGGTGTATAAAGATGGAAAGGCAGATGTATTGATGATATTAATGAAGAATGACACACAAATACCTAGCTATATTTGTTAATACCTAGCTATATATATACATAGTCTATATTTGTTATTAAAAAGACATATACCATTTATTTTGGAAATTGTGGAGGGCAGAGGGGGGAGATATTTGGGATATATTTTTCTTTCTTCCCTGCAAAGTCTGAAGAAGCAGAACCAGAATTTGAATATAGGTGTACAAATGAGACCAAAATCTGTGTTTTTTAGGGGTTTGGGGGAGCCATGCCTGGCCATGCTCAGGGGTTACTCTTGACTGCACCCAGGAATCACTTCTGGTGGTGTTTGGGGGGACCATATGGGATTCTGGGAATTGAACCCAGGTCAGCTGCATGCAAGGCAAGTGCTTTACAGCCTGTGCTTTACTATCTCTGATGGGGAGGAGGTGTGATGTGGCCTTCCCAGGACACCACCAATGGGAATGGCCGCAAGCTCTGAGGGACTCGGGGACACAGAGGGGATGTGTGACAGGGCCGAGCTGGGAGACAGGAGACTCAGTTTCAGGAAGCTTTAACAGAACAAAGCCAAGAGAGAATTCAACAAGCTATTCAAAATAATGCAGCCAATAAATTGGAAAGAGACAAGAGAAAAAAAGAAAGTAAGGTCAAATGGAGGGCTTCAGTATCAACGCATCGGTGAGTTACATTAAAAATACATATTTTAGTGTGCTGGAGTAATAATATGGCACATAGGGCACTCGCCTTGCACATTGCAACCTGGGTTGGATCCCCAGCACACCATCTGGCCCCCGAGTCCACCAGGAGTGATCCCCAAGTGCAGAGCCAGGAGCTAGCCCCGAGTCCCACCAGATATGCACCCCCCCCCGAAAGAAACACAAAATCCAAAAAACCTCAAATGAGGAAAAAAAAATCTAACTGCATGCTGTTTATAAGAAAGTCTGATGCAGAAAGGCTGAAATAAACAACTAAAAAGGTGACGCCACTGGCACTGGTGGCAACCAGCCTGATCGGGAAGAGGGCACATCGCTGCTGTGTGCAGGGTCCTGGGGTCGGTCCCCAGCAGCACGTCCCCACCCCCACCCCCCAGGCCCCAGCTCTGCTGGATATAGCCCAGACAACAGCACACGCCAAATCACATCTAAATTACAAGACATTCAGGCACAAAAGCGTTTCTGGAGGCAAAGGGTGACTCCGAAGGGAGAGGCCATTAGGCACACCTTTCTGTGAGGAAAGCACCTAAGAAGGGTGTGCCTGACGCCTCCCAACGCCCAGCGTGATGCTCTCTCTGGGATGACACACAAGCAGAGAATCCATACAGTGGGACAGAGCCACAAGCCACCTCCCAGCCAGGGGGCTACGAAGACAGGCTGTGGTGCAGGGGCCGGGGAGGGCCCAAGCCCCCAAGGAGCACCAGGAGCTTCCTGCTGACCGGAAATGCAGAAACGCTGCTCTGAGCGGCCTGTGGGCAAAGCCAGAAGCCAGGACAGGCAGCAGTGACACGGGAAAGGCCAAAACAATCCCAATCCCAATGCCTGCCAGGAAGAGACACAAAAATGCACACGAAAGCCTGTTCAGCTGGGACCTCAGCCTGGCGCTCTGCACCAGAGGCCACAGGCCCATGGGTCCCCAGTAAGTCCTCGAGATTGACAGGCCCCTGGACACACTGCACGGAAGCAGACCAGCTCCCTGCCCAGCGGCCCCACCCAATGGACACTCCAGCCTCGTGGACTCGGCCCCGGGCCAGGGACTTGATCAGTGAAACACCTTCTAGGGGCCCGTGGCCTCGTACTTCCTCCAAGGACTCCCCAGGGTCCTGCAGCAAGGGGAAAGCCTCGCCAACGTGTTCTTGGTGGGCGCTTCTGGCCCCACGGGAGGCGGATGCAGCCCATGCTCACGGCTGTGCAAGGATACAGGGGTTGTGGTTGTCCAGCTTGCAGCTGTCCAGCATAAGGGGGATGCCATCCAGCTCGTTCACCTGGAGAGGGAAGGAGAAACAAGGTCACACACCAGTGAGCCGGCAGCAGGGTGCACACATACCCCTTGGTGCCATTACCTGCCACCCCTGGGATTGTCTGCGGTTGTGGGAAATGCCCCAGTACGACGCCAGTGTCTCCAACAAACATACACAGGCACACATGCACATTCATACACACACACAGACACATACGCACACACAAACACAAGCATACATATACACCCACCCACACATACACACACACCACCCCGCACAAACACACCCACACGCCCACACACACATGAGGTGCTGAGAGTGTGGGCTTCTGGCACTCTGAAGTGGCACCAGGGAGTGAATTATTTTTGTTTTGGGGACCCCATCTGGTGGTGCTCAAGGCCTCCTCCTGGCTCTGCACTCAGGGGTCACTCCTGGTGGGGCTCAGGGAACCATGGGGGGGTGGGGATGGACCCCAGGCTGGCCGCGTGCAAGGCAGATGCCCTCCCTGCTGGAACATCTCCCAAGACTGAAAGCCTTTACACTTGGACTCAATTGTTTTTGTTGTGTTTTGGAGTCACACCTGGTGGTGCTTGGGGCTGACTCCTGGCAGGGCTCTGGGGACCACATGGGGTGCCAGGAATCAAATTTGGGTCATCACGGGCATGGCAAGTGCCCTGCATGCTGCACTCTCTCTCCAGCCCTTGACTTAGTTTCTCAAAATGGCAATATCTGGGAGCTGATTTGCTGACAGTGAATAGGCAGTGGGGAAAGAGGCAGGTGGGTGGGTGCCAAACCTTTCAGAATCAGGCTGTCTGCACTGTTCTGCAATTAACTAGGAGCCATAGCACAGCAGTAGGGCGCTTGCCTTGCATGCGGCCGAGCCGACCGAGCTGGGTTCGATTCCTCTGCCCCTCTCAGAGAGCCTGGCAAGCTACCAAGAGTATCCTGCCCGCATGGCAAAGCCTGGCAAGCTACCCGTGGAGTATTCAATATGCCAAGCACAGTAACAACAAGTCTCACGATGGAGACATTACTGGGCCTGCTCGAGCAAATCGATGAATAATGGGGGGACAGTGCTAGAATGCTACTATCTCTGATGCATCAAAATCTATGTTTTTATTTTATTCAGCCTAAACCCAAAAGTGTTCTGGGCGACTCCCAACTCTGTGTTCCATGGGCAGCTCCTAGTTCTTGGTGGTGCTGGAGAGCAAACCTGGAGGGCCAGCTCTTTGAGCTGTCTTTTAATGTTTAGAATCTCATCCCTAATTTGTACATCACTTCTTGGGATTATTGGCAAGACCCACCCAGGCACCTCAGTATTAAAAGGAGTGACAGGTTTCCTGTAGAATCATCCTCTTAATTCTCCCTCCTCCTCTTCCTCCTCTTCCTCCTTCAGTTTTCTCCACAGTCACTGCACATGGGCCACAAACTCTCACTTGCTGATCCCATGCCCTCCCAACCCCCTGGTAAATTTAAAAGATGTCATTTTTGTTCATTTTTCTCACAGTCACACCAGTGCTTAACTCATCATTATTTTTGAAGCACCTTTTATTTCCCCCTTCAAGAGGGTTTTCTACCTATGGCTTGCTCTATACCTTTTTTCTCAACCTATACACATTTGAAAGTCCTATGACTGGTCCCTGCCAGCACTTTTCTTCATCTTCACCTTCCTCACATTCAACTTACCCAAGCCCATTGGTTGTCACCTACCATATAAATTCACATCTTCAAATCTATGCCTTTAACTCTAACCTCTGCCAGACACCAGAGCCTGATATCTCACTGCCTATTTGATACTTTCTAGGTCATTAATCACTTGATCAGGAGTAATCTTTGAGCACCTTAAGATGTGCCCCCCCCCACCACCAAATAAACATGCCAAAAAGTGAATTCACTTGATCATTTGATCACTTGACATCCCGTTACTCATCGATTTGCTTGAGTGAGCACCAGTAATATCTCCATCCCTGTCCCGTGCTAATATAGCCCAATGGTGAAGGACAGGGGGGCATTACGAATGCTTTTCGTGGCTTCTGCCACATCGGCCAGCACTGCTGCTCTTCTCTCTTTAAGGTCTTCCTTGATAATTTCTCTGCACTGCTTTGCAAGCTCGGACGCTCATTTGCGGTTGCCTGAGGCATGTGTCAAGCCACATTGGCGAATAAGCTCAAGAGTTTTTGAAGGCAGGCTTTTTTTGTGGTTATCTCTCTCTTGGCATTCCTCACACAATCATGGAGGTGCTGAACCAGTTGATTGTATTCCTCGTCAATGTTGTCAACAATGGCATCTTCCCATGTTACAGCAATAGTGCCCAAGAGCTCCCAGTTGTTGGTCATTCTGGGATTTCTCTTCTTAAACTTTGCAGCCCTTTCTCCTGGCTCTGTGAAGTAGAATTTTGCACGAAGGAGACAGTGGTCCGATCCCGTTTGGAATTCTGAGACAACAACACACATGTATAGGGGAAACATTGGTCGGGGAGTTGGGACATACCTGGAATTGCTAGGGACACTCCTGGCTTTGTGCACAGTTATCATTCCTGGTGATGCTCTGGTAGAAATAGGGGGTGCTAGGGATCAAACCTCTTCCCCCTTGTTCAATATACTACCTGGTGTACTTTTGCTCCAGACCTTGTTTTCTGTTTTGTTTTAGAAATGAAATCAACAAATACATTTAAGTTATCTTTAGACAACTAGAATTTCTAGAACATACATATTCTATCCGTATTTGTATAAATACATGTCCAATATTCATATATTAGAAGGAGATGCTTGAAAGTTGTCTCAAAAAAATTATGAAAACATGGAGTAACAACAGAAGAACTGCAATTTACTAATAACTTGTAGATTACAAATGAGAAAGAAATTTATAGGGAATAGCTCATTTGTATAAACATAAGTACATTGAGTGACACAAAGTTCTTTTTCTAGTTCTTTGCTCTAATACTCACCATTAATTACATTTGAGTTAATAACTTAAATTAAAACCTTTACTTTCTCTGGAACTTCAATTATGTAATGATTGTCATTTTAAATGGGCTGGAGCGATAGCACAATGGGTAAGGTATTCGCCTTGTATGTGGCCGACCTGGGTCGATTCCTCCATCCCTCTCAGAAAGCCCAGCAAGCTACCGGCAGTATCCTGCCGGCATGGCAAACCCTAGCAAGCTACCCATGGCATATTCTATAAGCCCAAAACAGTAACAACAGTGCCTCTAAACGCCAGCTGCCGGGACCCCTGCCTGGAGAACCCGCCTCCACTTCTGCAGCAAGTGCTAGTCCAACTAGTCATCCTCCAAGCCCAAAGACAATGGTGGGATGTAGTGAAAAAACTCAATGAAGTGAACACCTCACCAAGAATACTTTATTCAGCTAAATTCTCACTTAAACTCGATGGAACTATATACCATATTATAGATAAACAACATCTCAGGAACTTCATAGACTCAAAATCAAATCTAAAAAAAAGGACTAATAGTGCTCCTGCAACTGAGGAAGGAAACCATAAGCAAAAGAAATCCTTACAGAAAGATGGCACAGAACCACATGACAATAATCTCTCTTAATGTCAATGGGCTAAATGCACCAATCAAGAGACAGTGTGGCAAAATGGATCCAGAAACTGAAACTAACATTCTGCTGCCTACAAGAAACTCATCTGAACAGACAGAACAGACAAAGCTCACTGTCACTGTCATCCTGTTGTTCATCAATTTCCTCAAGCAGGCATCAGTAACATCTCCTTCGTCCTAGCCCTGAGATTTTGGTAAGTGCCACATTTGAGGGTCTTTCAGGATCAGGAGAATGATACCCATCATTGCTAATGGTTTTTGGCATATTGAATATGCCACGGGGAGTTTGGTAGACTCTACCATTCGGGCAGGATACTGTTGGTAACCTGCCAGGTTCTCCAGAGTAAGAACTAGATAATAAGATGTCGCACAGCAGTGAATGCTTCCGCTTCCAGGAGCTGGGTTTTATAGACACAAAGTTAAAGGATGGAAAACAATCCTGAAAGCAGACAACTCCCTCAAAAAAGCTGGGGTGGAAATATCAGTATCTGACAACATAGGTTTTAGGTTGAAAAAGATAGAGAGGACAGGGCCATTTTATATTTCTCAAGGGATATGTACAATAGAAGACATAACTCTTAAATATATATGCACCCACTGAGGGACAAGCTAAATACTTAAAAAAACTGCTAACAGATTTTAAGGAGGACATTGCTAACAATACAATAGTAGTGGGTGTAGCATAACACTGTTCTGTCCTTCCTGCATAACCTCAGGAGTAGTTGATAGTTTATTGGACTGAGGAAAGGAGAAAAAGACCTTAAGAGGTATCTTGCCCTTGAGCAGTCAGGAAGGGCTTTCTTATGTTGATTTGGCTACCTGACTGGGTGGAGT
>JAOXYA010137743.1:0-10163 GCA_028565675.1 Sorex palustris | reverse complement strand
CTCTGGGTACCCTCTCCACTCACAGTCTCACAGGTACGGGTGCACACACTCATGCTCTCTTCTCTCTTCTCTCTTCTCTCTCTCTCTCTCTCTCTCTCTCTCTCTCTCTCTCTCTCTCCCCAGCTCTCCTCTCTCTCCTTTCTCTTTCTTTCCTAAGCCTCTCATCCTCTCCTCTCTCTCATTCTTTCCTATCTCTCTTTTCTCTCTCATCCTCTCCTCTCTCTCTCCTAGCTCTCTTCTCTCTCATTCTCTCTTATCCTCTCTCTCTTCTCACTCTCTCTCTCACTCTTTCCTCTCTCTCTCTCTCTGTCTCTCAGATTGGCAGGACAATTCTAGTAGAACCAGTAGGATTGGGAGTCCATAGAGAATGAAACCATCCCACCATCACCCATACACCCCACTGCAAGAGGTCCGTCCTAATCCCAAGAATCTGAATGGGAAGAAGGGACTTTGCACATGTGATCCAGTTAAGCATGCTGGGAGGGGCTGGAGTGACAGGGCAGCAGGGTGGGCACTTGTCTTACATGTGGCCAACTTAGGTTTGGTCCCCAGTACCCCATGTGTTCCCCCCCACCCCCCCCCCCGCCCTGCAAGGAGTGATGCATGAGCACAAAGCCGGGAGTAAGCCTTGAGTACCACTGGATGTGACCCAAAACCAAAAAAAAAAAAAATCAATTAATTGAAAATGAAAAAGAATGTTGAGGTGGAGAGATGGGTCTGGACTGTCCAAGTGGCCCAGCCACCCAAGGAAACCATCCCAAGGTCGGGTTAAGTGAGAGAGGAGCGCAGGGGAAAGGGAGCAGAAGCGTGTGAGGTGCCACAAGCCAAGGACTGGTGGCCGCCCCTCTCTCCAGTGCCTCTCAAAAGAACACAGCTCTGACCTGCCTAGATTTCAGAGTTGGGTCTGGAGCACTGTCCAGTAATGCACCTGGGTGAAGGGACAGAGGCTCAGCAGCCCTGACCCTGCTCAGGCCTCCTCTGGTCTCCTCACTCTTTTATCCAAATTTCTGCTACTCTGGCACAGCGGGAAGGGTGTTTACCTTGCATGCGGTGGACCTGGGTTCGATCCCGGCATCCCATATGGCTCCCTGAGCACCAGGGAAGTATTCCTGAGTACAGAGCCAGGAGTAATCCCTGAGCATTGCCAGCTGTCGTTCATATACGCAAACCAAAAGAAAAAAGAAAAAGAAGATAACAGCAAGAGTCAGAAAGAGAAGGGGGCAGGCAAATGACACCGGGCCAGAGAGGATGGGGGTGCTGGAAGGAGGAGCAGGGGTATGGATTCCTGGGGAACTCACCCCCTGCACCCCGACGTATTCACAAGGCGCCCGGGACACTAGGGACCATCCCCGCCTCCACACAGAAGCATCTCACTGCCCTCACCACGGCGTGTCCCTGGGAGCAGCGCCTGCAGCTCAGGAGAAGCAGACAGGGACAGCCCACTGGGGTCACCACGGCCACCCCCTGGCCCCAGACACAACACTCAGCACTCAGCACGCACACAATGTGGCAGCTCCATATTTTCTCAACCCTTGGAATGAGAAGCCCCTTTCCCACCGCCCTCTCAGTTCGACCAGGGCTGGGTCCACACTCGCACCCACACCCCCGTCCTTGTCGAGTCCATCCCCGGCCTCTCTGAGACTGGCTCTTCGGGAGCCCCAATGCAAGCAGACACACTGGCAGGCCAGGGACACCCCCTCCTCACACTGGTGCCCGGTTCTTCTCCCAAGGAGCCCCCTCCTCCCACTCTGTGCCCCCCTCCCCACTCACCCCAGCACAGCACAGCAGGAGGGCCCCTCCGCTCTCTGGCCCACTTTCCCCAACCCGTCTGGTCCTGCAGCTCCTCCTGCACCCACAGCCGCGTGTACGAGTCAGGCGGGAGCGGGGCTGGGCCCTGAGCTGAGTGTGACAGCAGGTGCCGAAGACCAGTGGCCTCCCACCTCCCCCCAGCATCCACACAAGTGGGGCTGAGTCACTCCATGTCCCCCGCCCCCCCTGCACTTCCACTCTAGGGAAACTGCCGCAGCCCAGTGGACTGAGGGGCCACGCCCCTCCGCCGACCGCAGTAATGAGCGTGGCCGGGCCAGTACCAATCAGGCCGCCCCCTTTCCTGCCCGTGAGCTCAGCCTCATTACTCCGCTCTGTCTTCAGTACCACTGAGAAATCTTCATCTGAGGTCTCTGGAGGATCTTGAGAGCGTTATTCAAACATTAGCCCTGACATAGCTCCCCCAGCTCAGATTCTTCCCCGCTTCCGGGCACTGCCAGGAGCCAGCACTGCGATGCTCCAGCATGTGGGACCCCAAGCCATAGCTCCCCAAGACCCCCTTGATGTGGATTTTGCCCAGCTCTGTGCTCTTCTGCAGCAGAGGCTGGGGGAGGGAACTCTGCCTCTCGGGTGGCATACATGCCACCTCGTTCATCATTTGCCACCAGCTGATGTTGCGCCCTGGCCACTCTCACAGACACAGAAACAAATGCTGACAGCCCTCAAGGGCCCCCAGCCAGCCAGCACAGCCCAGCTGGCCAGGAACCCAGAACCCAGAACCACTAAGCTCCAGGCCTCTCCAGCAGCACCACTTCTACCCCCAGGTCTGCACGCTGACCCACAGCCCCGAGCAGAGACGGGGTGACTATCACCCACACCCCAGGGCAGGAGGAAGGGCTAAAGGGACTGTGAGGGAGGGGGCTAGAGCCATAGTACAGTGGGCAGGGCATTTGCCTTGCACACAGCTGACCTGGGTTCGATCCCCAGCACCCCATATGGTCCCCTAATCACTGCCAGGAGTAAATCCTGAGCGTAGAGCCAGGAGGAACCCCTGAGCATTGCTGGGTGTGATCCAAAAAGAAAAAATAAGTAAATAAATAAATAAATAAATAAAGGAACTGTGGGTTCAAAGCTTCTAGGATGGGCTGCTGATGGGGACCAAGCCCAGCAACACTGAGGGCTGACTGCCATGTGCTCCTCGCTCTGCCTGCCTCCGAGCACCTGCAGGAGAGCACCATCAGGAGGCTGGAGGGGGCTTCCAGGGGCCAGAGTGGAGAGGGCTTGAGGTCAAGGAAAGACCAGAGCACTTTGCCCACTGCCTTCACTGTCCTTGGGGAAAGAGCCCCGGGAGGTGGGGGGGGGGGGTGGAGGGATGGCCCAGGGAGCCTGTGGCTCTGTACAGTTTCACTCTGAGTGAGGCTCTCTATCCCGGAAGGAAGGACCTGCCTGGGATGAAGGAAGGAGAGGCTGGATCCTGGCATCACCTCAAGAGCTGGAGGGCGGAGCACCACCCCCGGGGGGACTCCAGGCCCACTCCGGTCTCTTGCTCCATGGAAAGAGTGGGTTGGAGGGCGGAGGGCAGGCAAGGGGTGACCCTTTCATTCACCAAGGCTCCAGCTCCACCCAGAGCCAATCATAGCCTTGGAGGGAGGCAGAAACTTTGGTTCCCCTGGCAACGCAGACAAAGGCATCTCAGCACGCCATCGGCTGGAATGGGGATGTGGACTGCATCTTCCTCACAGCATCCAGATGGGGCTCTCCTCTGCTGTGCTCCTCAGAGGGGGCCGACTCACTCCTCCTCTGGGCCCATCTCAGCAGAAAGGAGGGGCGCGGGAGGGTCTTGTGCTGGGGAGCGTCTGCTGCCAGCTCTGGGCCCCTCTTCGCCCTCCCTCTCTCGTCTGTTCCCTTCCTCCACTCCACAGACCTGAGTTTGGATCCATCACCGCTCACTGGGCCACTCCTACAGCTGGACCACTGATCCGAGTGAGGAGTGCCGGCCATTTCTGCTCCCCCGGAGCCTCCCTGGAGAGAGCTGGAGAGGGCAGGGATAGGACGGGGCGGGGGTGGACAGGGCACACTGCCACCTCAGGCCAGCCCTCCGGCTGCTCATGGGTGTGGCCAAACCTGCCAAACCAGTCCCCTGTGCCAGAGCTAGTGGCAGCGCCCTGGAGCCTCAGAGCTCTGCTGTGTGGCAGAGAAGCAGAGGTGGGAGGAAGTGGCAACGCAGAGCCAGGGGGCAGGGAGGGCAGGGGGCACCCTGCGGGCGGGTGTGCCTGGCCCAACAGCCCCGCAGCCAGCCAGCACCCAGCAGCCACCAGGCCTGCCCTGGGCTTCTCCCACTGGGCAAGGGACCCTGGCACTGGGCCGAGACACCAGGCAGGAGGCATTGAGAGGACACAAAAATGGCACACGCGTCTCTGCTCTGAACCACAGCCACCAAGATGAAGTCAGGCACCCTCAGCCTTGCCCAGTACCCACCATCACTCACTCTATGCCAGGGACCAAGTCCAGGATGTGGTGGGCATCATCCCCCCAATCCTGCCCTGATGCATACAGCAGTGAGATGAGGGCAGAAGATCCAAATTCTACAGAAGCTCTGGCAGGCAACACTTGAGGACTTGTGGGGATCTGCTGTGCTCTCACCGGTACCCCTTTCCTGTGGGGGGACAGTCAGCTTCATTGTTTCAGGGGACCTTGCACTGGTGCTCCCACCCCCGTCCCCAGGTCCCCTATAAAGGAGACTCTCGGTGTCCCCGGTATGTGGAGGTCTCGCAGGACAGGCCTGGCTTCCTTGGCAGGGACCGCGCGGCCGGAACAAGACCCTGAACAGGCAGGGACGAAGGCGAACAGGCCAAGGGGCTTTCTCTGCAGCTACTTCCCCCAGGACCCAGGGTCTGGCAGCTGTCCGCACGCACCCAGGCTCCCGTGTGGGGCAGGCAGAGACCCTCGGAATCCCCGGAGCCTGGACACTGGGCCAGCAGGGACCTACAGATGCCAGCATCTCTGTCAACGGCAATCACTGAGGTCATAGCAGAGGTGGGGACAGCACAGTCCAGGGGAAAGCCATGCACCCCACAGAGGGAGGGGAGACGCTGGCCCGGAGGCTCCGGAACCACCAGGTATCAACACCAAGTTCCCCTGCACAGAACCAATTGCTGTGGGCCCGCTGGGCTGCCCTCTGTACCCCACCCATGGGAGAGTGGTCGGCGCATGGCAGGAACTCAGTGAAACCAAATTAGGGCTGGAGAGGCAGCTTACAGGTAGGGCACAAGCTTCACCGGACAGCCCCATCCCCGATTTGAGGCTCAGTACCAGCACCGAGGAACACAAACAACAGCAGACTAAACCAACGTTGTGAGGAGCCCAGTGGGGGCTGAACCTGCTTCTAGGTCCTGCGCGAGGATGGAGGTGGGGGGCAGAGATGGAAGAGGCGCAAGAACCAGCCAGGCTGCACCTGGCCCTGAGCTCCAAAATTCCCACACCAAACAGAGAGAGAGAGAGAGAGATGGGCTGCCCCAGCACCCCGATGGATGGGCCTCCAAGTTGGCGAGTCTTTCTGGGTTGGGGCAAGGTCACCAAAGCAGTCACTTGGTCGATCACTCTCTCCAAATTCACAGCCTGAATTTCAGGGAGCATACCGCATTAGCGCCAACAGCCCCCCACCCATACACACGGCAGACCCAGCAGTGGATCCCGGGGCGCCTCTGGGCAGGAGACAAGCTTCAAAGGGCAGAGACCTGAGCTGAGAGCAGGGCGGAGCCAGGGCTGAGCACTTTGCACACGAGGCCCCGAGTTCCACCCCTGTAGCTGTACCGGCAGCCTGGTGGCCCCCCTCCCCGCTACACCTCTGGCCCAAGCACTGACGCTGTCAGGCCTGGCGCCAGCGGGGAGAGCATCAGCTTGGTGGTGGGTTTAAATGGGACAGAGAGAACTAACCTCAGCTTCTAAAATGCCCGACTGTCCTCTCGGAGGCCACAAGCCACGCATGGCGCATTTGCGGGCTCAGGGACGCTCTGCAGTGTGGCAGGCACCAGCTCTGCAGGGTGCTGCGTAGTCCTGACACTTGTACCCCTAACCTCTGCAGTAGGGACACAGAGACGAATTGGGGGGGAGGGGCTATGCCAACCTTAGAGTAAACGGAAGCAGACAGGACACCCAAGTCTGTCTGTTTTGGGGGGTCTTGTTCTTCCTACCTTGTTCCCGCTGCTGGGGGGGGAGCATGTGGCCTCTGGAGTGTGACTCACCATCAGCCAAAGCCTGCAGTGAGGAGCCTGTGTCCTGACCATGGGACCTGGCTGCACAGGCCCCTCGGGCTGGTCAGGGCTGGCCTGGCTGTCTCTGGGAGGCCCAGGGAGCAAACTGAATCCCTAGCAAATCTCAGCCCCACGTGTCCCAGCTCCAGGACCACCAACTGGCAGAAAGACAAGGAACTGTGGAGAATGGGAGGGAAGGCGGTAGGAGAGCAGGGGGCCGAGGCCCAGAGGGCGTAAGCATGGCCAAGGATGCAGACGCGTGGAGAGTTGGCTTGAGGAGGGGACTCTCCTGGGTGCTGGCTTGGCCCCAGTCCCTGCATCCAGCGATGGCTCCTTACCCAGCCCACCCGAGGCCACAAACCTTGACTCAAGGCAGGTTCTCGCAGCCCCATGGCCTCCCCAAACCACCTCAGGCCCAAGTGACCTTGGAGACCAAGGCTAAGCCAGCACTGCGGGCCCGAGAATAGAGTACATGTCCTCCATCCAGTGCCCACCCCAGAACCACAGCAAGTGCAGGGCCAGTCCCAGGGGCCTTCGCATCCCAGGTTCCTCCCTGGTCTGGCCTGGAAGCCACATCTCGGGAGAGGTCCAGGCTGCCCCTAGGAAGGTCTCCGGTGCTGTGGTGGCAGAAAATATTAACACTTGGGGGACATGGTTCCAGGAGTGAATCCAGGTGGTGCCCTTTTAAGCCCTGCCTCAGTTTCCTCATCTGCTTCCCCGGCAGCAGGCCGGCACACATACCTCCAATAACCCCCAATAAGTGGCTAATCTCATGCACCTGGTCGGAAGGGACGGGTTGCCCATAACTTTGGTCAAGATCAGCCGGAAGGGCTGGAGAGATGGAAGCTGACGGGAGTACTAAGTCAGGCCTAGGACGTGGCTCAGTGTCAGGGTGTTTGGCCTGGGCTCAAGCCTCAGCACTACAGGGTCTAAGGGTGGGGCAGGGACATCACCTTGAGGGCAGGGGAGATAGCTCAGAGCAGTAGAGAGCCTGCCCTGCGTGCTCCGGGTCCCAAGTCTAACCCCTGGCACTGCATGGTCCCTGCTAACACAGCTGGCTGTGGCCCTGGTGGCCGCTGACTCTGGCTGCTGAGGCCCCTGTTACTTTAGGTGCATTGATTTATCACAATGTTGCCTGCTTTAAGTGCATGAGGCTGGGTTCAACCACTGGAGAGAGACAGACAGAGAGACTAAGTCAGGGCTAGACTAAGGAATCCTCAGATTCAGAACTGGTGCATGAGGCTTGATTCTGTAAGCCATAGCATCCTGGGAAGGTCTGAACTGTGGTATAGCTCACTTCATCCTGCTCTGGCCCACAGAGAGTGTCCCAGAAGCTGTCCCAGTAGCTGTTGGCACTGGGCGGTAGGGAAAGGTGGGGGGGGGGGCGGTCCCATGAACTGGATTCTGTCTGCAGACATGGTTCTGCCTTGGAACAGTCACATGTCTGCTCCAAACCTGTTAAACCCACCCACCAAACAGCGATAGTCCAGCAGCTAGGGTTCAATCCCTGGCACCCCCTATGGTCCCCTGAGCACTGCCAGCTGTGACCCAAAAATAAAAATAAATAAAAT
This sequence comes from Sorex palustris, assembly GCA_028565675.1. Classification (NCBI taxonomy): domain Eukaryota; kingdom Metazoa; phylum Chordata; class Mammalia; order Eulipotyphla; family Soricidae; genus Sorex; species Sorex palustris. The sequence continues at coordinate 2,572 of JAOXYA010137743.1, read as the reverse complement.
CAAACAAATTGGAGACAATCCTATGTGTTTGCCTGCCTCTAAGGATCAGAAAGAGAATCCAACAGGAAGTTCTTTAGGAGGGAAACAGAAGGGATGTTGGAGTCTGGTCCTGATGAGCCAGGTGCTGTGGACCATGGGATGAGGAGGAGGAAGACCCCAGTGGAAAGAGTCCCCTGCCCTGCTCCACCCCCCCACCCCGGCCACCCACCCACACACACATCTGCAAATACTGGAATCCCTGCAGGCAGGGTGGGAGAAGTCTGGGATCACAGGGGCCAGGGAAGGCAGGCTGGACATCTGCACCTGTCTGGGTGCCCCTTGGGAAGCCTGCCCCCCCCCAGACAGCTCCTCCTGCTGAGGCTAAAGGGAGGGCTCTGCCAAGGTAGGAGGAACAGGAGTGTCCTCCCTGATAGGTGTCTGCCCCGTGCCACAGCGGCACACAGCTGCCTTGTGTATAGAGAGAAGGGAGGGGCCACCCTGGGGTCCTAAATCCTGGGTCCTGTCCAGAGCCCAAGTTCCCAGGGTGTGGTGTGAAGGGGACCCTCCCAGCACTCAGGCACTCGGGGATGGAGGGAAGACAGCGTTGGCGCTGTCCCCCTCCCCCCGGCCCCCCGCCCCAAACCTCTCAACAGGGCCGCATGGAGGCCTCTATGAAGCTGGTTCCAGAACCATTCCGAGCGCCCCGGCCGCTTTCTCACACAGCTGGTCCCCAGAACCTTGGGCAGAGCAGAGGGCAGGGAAATGTAGGAAGTGCTGCCACTCAGACCCAGCATGGCTGTCACAAAGGCTGGTGGGGGGTGTGGCGGGGATGGGGGAAGATTGCTGTCCCCATTGCAGAGTTTAAACACATGGGTGCAAGCGAGCGGGGCTGGCAGACGTGTTCGCTCTCCACATTCCTGAAGTCAAAACAGGCCCCAAACACAGAAGGGCTGAGGCCCCCAATGCGGGCAGGCCCGTGTCAGCATGGCACAGGCACGGGGGGCCGCGGGGGCTCACAGGCCAAATGACTTCGCCTCATTGGCGCTCGGCCGCCTGTGAAAATCCATCACCCTGTCACCCTCTCACTTCCTGTCTCCTCTGAGGAACTGGCAGCGGTTAGTACCAGCGGTTCGTCTTACCGGCTCTGACTCCCACAAGCTGCCCGCCTCTGTGCCTGGCCCCTTGGAGGGCTTCCAGAGGCGCGAAGAATTTGTGGAATAAATGCAGAAATCAACTCTTCCTCCCCTGACTTCGCCCCCCCCCAAACACACAAACACACACTCGCACCAGATATCTGTCCACTGAGGTGTCCCTATCCCCACCCACTTGCCGAAATATCAGGCCCAGACCAAGCAGGCTCCCTCCAGGGAGCTCCCTGTCCCCCGCCTGTATCCTGGCAGGCTGTGGACAGAGGATTCCTTGTTCCCAGGGCGCTTCCTGCCCAGAGACCTCGGTGGGGCCCAGGTCTGGCAGGAAGGAGTCAAATCGCTCCTTTAAACTGAAGCTAAGGGCACCCCTGCCCCCACTACCGCCAGAAGCAACACGCTCTCAGCTCTGGCGTTCATTCTACCTGCCTCAGCCTGGCGCGGGGCCACCCTCACCCCCCAGAGTCCTTTCTCCCCCCCCCCCAATCCAATACAGAGAGAGAGAGAGAGAGAGAGAGAGAGAGAGAGATGGGGGGGTGCACACTCCAGTGCCCCTAGGGAAAGAGGCTACTCATAACAAATCACAAAACCCTGAGGAGATGATTCTAGAATGACTCTATCCCAGTTCTGGCAGTTGTGTCTCACTTGTAACCGTACGGGGACATCTGCACATTCCTTTGCTGTCTCCCCACTGGCTGGGCTCCCTCTCAGTGTCCTCATCTTGCCAGAGTCACAGAGTCTCCATACTAGAAGGGGGGCCTCAATTTGGGCGAAGCCACAGGTCCCCAAATCATCCTGCACAGAGGTCAGCCGAAGATGGGTGTGGGGCATTGTCTGGCAGCCACGGCATCAGCTCACTGGGGGTCCCCCGGGTCCATCCCAGCCTCAAACACAGATGCGACCCCTTTAGTGACTTTGCACCCTGAGGTTCCTTGGGGGTCCACTGGAAAAGGGTCTTTTCTGGCTGGAGTGCTGGCAAGTAATCCAATGATCCTGGCTGCACCTTGTCCTACTTCCTGCTCTAACAATGTCCATGAAACCCAGAGTCCAGCAGAAAGTGGTAAATAAGCAGTAGCTACGCACCGGAATCCCGGTTACAAGCCAGGAGAGGTGAAGCCAGAGAAACAGGGGCTACCGTGCTAGAAAGGCCTGCTTCCGGGGCCAGTGGTCACCAGCCCAGATGGCCCGGACACGCAACGTAGCCCCAGCATATTGCCCTGCACAGAGGCACCGGAAGGACATCTAGTCCAGTGCCCGCTTGCAAACAGCCCAGCCCAGAGATGCCACTCGGTGGTGTCCTGCCTTCTCAAACCCATCAATTTTGGGGCCAAAACAATCTCATTCCTCCCCCAGCTGTCGAATATATGAAAACCAAGCATCCTGGGGGGCCCCTGGGCCTCATCTGTACCCACCCCCCACCCCACCCCAGCAGGAAAAGGAGGCTGGGC
>JAOXYA010137732.1:0-10163 GCA_028565675.1 Sorex palustris | reverse complement strand
CCCTGAGCACCGCCAGGAGTGATTCCTGAGTGCAGAGCCAGGAGGAACCCCTGTGCATTGCCGGGTGTGACCCAAAAGGCAAAAAAAAAAAACAAAAACAAAAAAAAAAGGAAGTCGTGAAGGTCGAGCGAATGGCCTTCCCTGCAGTTCCTACAGCTACGAGGTTTCTCTCCGGTGCAGCCTCCTGTGCAGTCTGAGGCTGGAAGAGTTGGTGAACACCTTCCCGCACTCCTTACACGCGTACGGCTTCTCGCCGGTGTGCAGTCTCCTGTGGGACTTCAGGGAAAAGGAGTGACTGAAGGCCTTGCCGCAGTCCTGGCAGGCGTGGGGCTTCTTGCCCGTGTGGATGCGCGTGTGGATGCTCAGGATGGAGGCGCGCGAGAAGGCCTTGCCACACTCCTTGCACACGTACGGCCGCTCCCCGGTGTGGGTCCGCCGGTGGCGGGACAGGTAGGATTTCTCCATGAAGGCCCGCCCGCAGTCCGGACACACGTACCGCTTCTCGCCCGTGTGGATCCTCGCGTGTCGCGAGAGGTCCGAGGAGGACCCGAAGGCCTTCCCGCACTCCTTGCACTTGTAGGGCTTCTCGCCCGTGTGCAGGCGCCGGTGCGCCAGGAGCGAGAGCGAGTAGCTGAAGGCCTTGCCGCAGTCCGGGCAGGCGTGGGGCTTCTTGCCCGTGTGGATGCGCGTGTGGATGCTCAGGATGGAGGCGCGGGTGAAGGCCTTGCCGCAGTCCTTGCACACGTACGGCCGCTCCCCGGTGTGAATCCGCCTGTGCTTGGCGAGCGTGGACTTCTCCAGGAAGGCCCGGCCGCAGTCCTGGCATACGAAACGCTTCTCGCCCGTGTGCGTCCGCCGGTGCCGGGAGAGGTCGGAGGAGGAGACGAAGGCCTTCCCGCACTCGCCGCAGGCGTGCGGCCTCTCCCCCGTGTGGATCCGCTGGTGCTTGGACAGGTACGATTTCTGCATGAAGGCCTTCCCGCACTCGCCGCACACGTAAGGCCTCTCCCCGGTGTGAATCCGCCGGTGTTTCGACAGGTACGATTTGTCCATGAAGGCCTTCCCGCAATCCGGACACATGTACCGCCTCTCTCGGGTGTGGATCCTCCCGTGGGAAAGCAGCTTCGAGTAGTAGGCGAAGGTCTTCCCGCACTCCTGGCAGATGAAGGGGTTCTCCCCAGTGTGGATCCGCTTGTGGATGGTGAGGTTGGAGGAGCGGATGAAGGCCTTCCCGCACTCCTGACACACGAAAGGATTCTCCCCGGTGTGAATTCGCCTGTGAATCGTCAGGCTGGAGGTCAGGCTGAAGGCCTTCCCGCACTCGTCGCACATGTAAGGCTTCTCTCCAGTATGGATCTTCTTGTGGACGTTGAGGCCCGAGGAATACGGAAAGGCCTTCCCACAGTCCACGCATATGTAAGGTTTCTCTCCGGTATGAAGTTTCCTGTGTTTAATAAGGCTGGCGGGATAAATGAAGGGCTTCCCACAATCCTCACACAGGTAAGTTTTCTTTCGTATGTGGATGTTCGGAAGGTCAAGCTGGGGTGACCCTGCACTCAAAGCTGGTCCTCGCTGCTGACATTCCTGGGGATATTGTCCACTGTGGGTTTCTACGGGAACAGCACGGTGCCAAGAACACGGGAAGGCTCCCCCACATTCCTTACAGCTGGATGGGTTCAATCCGTGGTGACTTTGCGTATAGGCCTGAAGGTGTGACGGACTCACCATGAACAGCGCTCCTCTCCCACAGTCCAAGGGCTGCCCCATCAGGGGGGTTTGAGTCCACTGACCGAGCAGAATAGACTCGGAGAAGCTTATCCCAGGGAAGGGCATCTTCGGAGCAAGGATGCCGTTGCCATCACCTTCAGGAAAGATCCTGCTTGTCTCGACATTCCCACCGAAACCAAGGCACAGTTGCTCACGCGAGACTTTCTCCCATTCCACGCGATCACACACATCCCACCAGGGCCGACCGCTTCCCTGCAGAACAATAGGGAAAAATTCCAGTTATTGCTCTATTCCTCAAATCATCTCCATATTGAAAGCGAGAACTGTGGCTGTGGTTTCTAACGTTTCCAAGTGAATGCAATTCCCAACACATGGATGAAATGTTTCTGTAAGAACATGCACAGTTCACAAATGGGAAAAGGAACAAGAGTTTAACGTTTCTTGTCTTCAACTCAACAAGGGGTAGGGAGGGGCATAAAGCAGAAACCGAAGACCACTTTATTTATTTATTTGTTTATTTATGCTTTTTGGGTCACACCCGGCGATGCACAGGGTTTACTCCTGGCTTTGCACTCAGGAATCACTCCTGGCGGTGCTCAGGGGACCATATGGGATGCTGGGAATCGAACCCGAGTTGGCTGCCCGCGTGCAAGGCAAACGCCCTACCCGCTGTGCTATCACTCCAGCTCCCTGAAGACCACTTTAAATCAAAATTTTAAAACCCAAGTTTGGGTCTGGTGTGAGTTCAAGAGCTCGACGTGCTTGGTGGCCAAGAGTTACCTCCCAAAAGCCTCCCCAGCAGAGGGACAAATAAACATGGATAGATGGTCAGAATGGCCTGTTTAATGCAGCACTGTTAGCATACTTATAGAACATCTGGGGGGTTCGAGAGATAGGACTGCACGTAGGTGTGACTGATCATTACAGAGGCAAAAGCGTTTTGACAAAGGCAATTCTCTCTTGGATTGTCTCCCAGGGGCTATTCGGAGGTATCTGCCCGGGTGACAAGCGTTTTATTGCTTTCCTCTTTCCCTAGCTACTAGTAAATTAAACAATTAACTGTACTTCGTATTAATACTCGCAGTTATTTGGCTGACCGGGTTTGATCCCCAGCATCCTGTATGGTCCTCCAAGCACCACCAGGAGTAATTCCCAAGTGCAGAGCCAGGAGTAAATCCTGAGCACTGCCAGGTGTGAAAACACCACCACCACCACCAAAAAAGAAAAAAAATCATAGTGCCTTGCATCAAGACAGTGGTTTTTTTTTATGTTTTCTAGACTGTCCCATATCGATGCTGGGGTAGCCTTGCCACCCACTCTGGGTCCATTCAAGTCCCACGACGGGACACCCCCCTTTTGGGGGTGTTAGGAACTATGGCAACTGAAGCCTGAGTTAAGTAGTTATGACAGATGCCCAGGAGTATAGTTCGGAGTCAATCGGCTCCAGACATTAGGACACAGCGTTAACAGTCTTTCTGTGCTTAAGCAAAGAACATTGCTCTATAAAAAAATATGTAATATATAAAATATAATACGAAAGATTATTTCGTATCTTTTCAGTACATTTTAAGTTCAAAGAAACAAATACTGGTCTGAAACACTGTTCACAAGGCAGGTGCTTGGACTGCTCACAGCTGACCCAGGTTCAACCAGGTCAGGGAAACAGGAAAGAAACTAATTCACTAAGAAGTCCAGAGTCACCAGAAGATTTGACTTATAATAAGTCTGACTTGGGGAATCTAGTAACTAACACACACACACACACACAAAGGTTAAAGATAAACTCCGTAGATTAAGGGTGCGTGTAAGATCACTATAAGCTTTTCTGTGGGGAGGAAAAGGGACAATTCACTGACGAAACCGAAAACATTAGGGTTAATATCAGTCTGGGATGTAGCTGAGTGTTGAGCCTGACAGCATGCAGGAAGGTAAGGCAAGATTCCTAACACAACTGCAAAGATACATACCAGTTGTTTAGCATATCTGACCATACGGGGATGGAGAGAGAGTAGAGTGGGGAGGGGGGCTGCCCTGCCACTGCTGAATGGGTTCAATCACCCCCAGCATCCTCTATGATCCACCAAACCCCACCAGGAGTACCCCGAGAATCGCTGGATGTGGCCTCCTAAAAAGAGTATCTGACAAGCACATCCCTCTCAAACATTAATGAGGAATAGACAGTGAGTAGTGCCTTGCACACAGATGACCGACCCAGGTTCGATCCCTGGCATTCCATATGGGCCTCTGTGCATCGCCAGGAGTAATTTCTGAGTGTGAGGAGTAACCCTTAAGTATTGCCAGGTGTGACCCAAAAAAGGGAAAAAAATTAATGAGGATTGTTTTGGATTTGGTTCCACTTTGGGGGCCATACCAGGTGATTCTCAGGACTACCCGACTCTGCTCAGGAAAAACTCCTGGGGGGGTCCATACAGGGTGCCAGAGATTGCAGTCCCCCAAGTGAGTAATTTTAAACAATCAACACCTGGTGATCCCAGCTACTGGATGAAAATCACAATGTGTTCAGCGTGGAAAGTATTTTTTCTTCTTCAGCCACTGCTGGATGGGTTGGGGGAGTGGCAGGGAGGGAAGAGACCTCTGTGGTGCTAGGGGTTGAACCTGGGTCAGCTGCGAGCAATCCAAGCACCTGCCTTGTGTACGATGTTTTAGCCCAGTATTTGTTTCTTTGAACTTAAAATGTACTGAGTTCATTTTAGCACCCCAGAGAGGCTTAGCTGCCCAGGCCTGGGCCCCAGGTTGTGGGCTGTGCCAGGGAAACACACAGGCGTTGGTGGGGATCAAACCTGGACTCCGCCTTGCGATCCATGTGCTTGGACCAGAGCTACCCCTCCAGCATAAGAATATTGTACTTAATTTTGGTTTAGGGGCCACACCCGACCACGTTCAGGGGTTACCCCTGGCTCTGCATTCAGGAATTACTCCTGGAGCTGCTCAGACACATTTCATAGTGTCAGCTTGCAAGTCAAGTGCCCTCCCGACTGTTCTATCAATCTGACCGGGAATATTTATTTTGAAAATTCGGAATCTTACCGGCTCTCTTGTAGTTGGCGATCCTGTCCCCAAGTCAAACTGCTGAAATGCCAAATCCTGAAACTGTGTAGTGTGTTCTAGAACCAAACACAATCAAAGGCAAGGTAAAAGTGAGTTGAACGGAACGAGGTTGAGTGAGGTAGAATCTGCAGGTAGAATAGACCTGTCCTGTTTGCACCTTTTATTATTATTATTATCATTATTATTTTCTTTTTGAGTCACACCCGGTGATGCACAGGGGTTACTCCCGGTTTATGCACTCAGAATGACTCCTGGCCATGCTCAGGGGACCATAAGGATGCTGGAAGTCGAGCCTGGGTCAGCCGCGTGCAAGGCAAATGCCCTCCCCGCTGTGCTATCCCTCCAGCCCTTTTTAATAGGTTTAAAGAAAGGGAAGACAGGGCAAGTAGGTCAATGCCGAGGAGCTTGGCAACACCCAAACTAGCTTTGTTACAGACTCACTCAGCAGGCAAGAGCGCCTGCCTTGCACACGGCCAACTCAGACTCCATCCCTGGCGCCCTAGCTGTGCTGATGCTTGAGCACAGGCCAGGAGCCCGACACGAGCGACCAGCTGTGGCCCCAAACCAACCAAAACAGTAACCGGAGATCCTGGCTCTAGAGTCTTCCTTGCCAGAGGTGAGATCTGGGATTGGGGTGGGAGGGAGAGGGTGCTTAGGGCACAGGAGGGGACAGCGGACACACTGACAGGGACTGTGACATTGGCAAGCAGGTATGCCTGTAAGCATCATCGCCAGTATCAGAGGCCAGAGACAGAGGGAAGGTTCAGAAAAGGCTTGCCCCACAGGCAGCTGAGACTGGCTCAATCTCTAGCACCCCAGAAAGTCCCCCAAGAGAGCTAGGAGTGATCCCTGAGTTCGGAGTCAGAAATAAGCCTTGAGCGCAGCCAGGTGTGGGCCCCTCAAATAAAAAAATTAACCCAGTATTATCTACCCCAAACCGCCAGGAGCAATTCCTGAGTGAAAAGCCAAGCCAGGAGTAACCCCTGTGCATCGCCAGGAGTGATCCAAAAAGGGAGGGAGGGAGGGAGGGAGAAAGGAAGGGAAGGAAGGAAGGAAGGCGGGTGGGAAGAACAATATCCCTTTTGACCAGAACTGATGAAATCTGCTGGGATTCTGATATCAACAATAGTGAGAAAATAAGTGATGGCTTCTTACTGAGATGCAGCAGCAACAAGCAAGTCAGGAGACGGAACTATGAAGACAAAAATACTAGGCCAGAGGCTGGAGCGATAGCACAGCGGGTAGGGCGTTTGCCTTGCACGTGGCCGACCCGGGTTCGATTCCCAGCATCCCATATGGTCCCCTGAGCACCACCAGGGGTAACTCCTGAGTGCATGAGCCAGAAGCGACCCCTGTGCATCGCCGGGTGTGACCCAAAAAGCAAAACAAAAAACAAACAAACAAACAAACAAAAACAACCCCAAAAAACCCAACTGGGCCAGAGCAATAGTACAGCAGGTAGGGCACTTGCCTTGAATGTGGCCAACCTGGGTTCGATCCCTGGCATCCCATATGGTCCCCCAAGCACCACCAGGAGTAATTTCTGAGTTCAGAGCCAGGAGTAGCCCCTGATCATCAACTGGTATGACGCAAATAAAAAAAAAATGAAAAATGAAAAAAGAAAAAGAAAAGAAAAAAAAATACTCCGTAGAAACCTTAAAAAAAAAAATACACAACTGACCAGAAAGCAGAGGCAAGGGTGAGGACAGAGAGGGCTGAGGGGTGCCCAACTGCACCTGAAAAAGGCAGCCTGGCACTGAAGCAGGTGCAGCGCACAGAGTGGACGGATAAAAGGCCCCGAAGCGAAGGGACTTTTCTGAACCTCTGACACGAGGGAAAAAAGAATTTCTTGGAACAAAGCCAAGAGAGGAAAGCACAGGATCACTCCATGACAGACAGTCCAGGGGAGTGAAGGACAGAGCAAGTGTGTGCCAGATGCCTGGGTCCAGGGGCCCAAATGTCCAAGGTGTCAGAGGCGCTCAGAGCCACCACAGACTCACTCACCTGCAAACGCACCAATCCTCTCCGGCTTCAGAGCTCCTTCCAGCCAGGAGATCACCGCAGGCTTCACCCCGGAATGCCCTGCTCCCAGAGATGGAGGCACGGATTAGTGACAAGGAAAAGGCAACAGGTCAACCCTGTGTGTCCCTAATGAAACCGGGCAAATTACTGAAAAGGTATGAACAGAATCTGTACCTTGGCGGTGCCACTGACGGACGAGTTAAGAGAAGACCCAGGTTTAAATCGTGGGAGTCAGATTATATGGGGGCGGAAGCAATGTTCTAGTGCTGGCCTGGCAAGAGGCATACGGGGTTCGTTCCCTGGCACTCTGCACTGATCCCGAGCCCTTCCGGGAGTGACACCTGAGCACGGAGCTATAGCAGGCCCTGAACAGCACCAGGGCTGGCGAGCCAACCCCACTTGTTTTTTTAAAAAAACATTTTAAAATATATATAATAACAGTTAGTCAAATTGAGCTCAGGGTGGTGACACAAAGGGTCATGGCACCTGCCGTGCAAGACACTGTCGCCCAAGCACCATGCAAGTGACTCAGAGTAGGAGTGGTTTGGGATTTCTTGTACCAGTAAACAAACAAAACAACTGAAGTAAATGGACGTAGTGAAGGGAAGGAATGATCTGGGGGCCGGGGCAGTCCAGCATGTAGGGCGCTTGTCCTGCATGCGGCAAGCCTGAGGTTCAACCCATGGTGAGGTCTATGGTCCCATGAGGCTGACAGGAGTGATCCCTGAGCACTGCCAGGTGTAGCACAAAAACCCCAAAACAAAAGTGAACAAGAAACACTCAGAGCCACAGCTGTGCACAGGGCTAGCACAGATGCTGAGGGGCCTAGGCCAGAGACACCCCCTTCCCTCCCCCCCTCCCCCGCCTGGGAGCCCATGTGGGTTTGCCGGGTGGCAGCCCCAGCAGCTCTCACCGACAGCCTGCAAGTGCTGGTAGATCTCCAGCATCACATCCCTGTAGAGTTTTCTCTGAGAGGCATCAAGGCACATCCACTCCTCGGGGGAGAAGCTCACAGCCACATCAGGGAAGGTCACCGCGTCCTGAGCCGGCACACACGGGGGGCAGGAGTCAAAGTCCCATCCCCAATCTGTTCCCAGAGCCATGAAGATGGACCCCCCCCCCCTTGAACTCTAGAGGGGCTCAGGACCCTTGGGAGGAACCAGCCTCCATGCGCACTCCTGGCTGACAGGCCCCAGAAATCATTCTAAGAAAGCCAGACCTGCTAACATGTGAGGACGCTATACTGGAAGGTTCCTGCAGGTGCCAGCCTTACCCACAGCCACCCCAGGGTCAATCCTGTCATCCCTGGGTCCCTTCAGCACTGCTGGGCATTAACACTCAAGCTCAGAGTCAGTAGGAGTGGCCCAAAACCCTAAACGGACCTCTCCCCGTCTCTGCCCAGGGCACTAGGGATGAGAAGGGGCCATGCCAGGTCCAGGAAGCGACTCAGAATCTCAATTGTCTGACTCAGCACTCGCCCCCCCCCGCCCCGTTCTGAAGCAGGAAAAACCGACTCAGCTTCCAACAGCTCTGCCATCCCCAAAGACCCTTCACTCCCGTTTCCCGCAAAGAGCCACAAGGCGACGTCACTGCAGCCACAGCTTTGGGAAGTGAAAGAGAAGAGGGAGGCTTTAGGGAGGGAGACCAGACCGAGGACAGGAAGGCAGAAACTCGTATACCCTAGTGGCCCAATAACACTGCAGATATGCCATCAGCACTATGTTCACTGCAGCGCTAGTCCCAATAGCCAGGATCTGGAAACAACCCAAGTGCCCAAGAACAGGTGAGTGGATGAGGAAACATCTGGAACACACAATGGAACACTGCACAGCTGTCAGGGAAAACCAAGTTGGGAAATGTGCTTATACACGGGTGGACATGGAGAGGACCATGCCGAGCGACAAGTCAGAGGGAGAGGGACAAACACAGACTGACAGCACTCCCTCGTGGGATTTAAAAGGGAAAAAGAGGGGCTGGAGCGATAGCACAGCGGGGAGGGCGTTTGCCTTGCACGCAGCCAACACGGCCGATCCAGGTTCGATTCCCAGCATTCCCTATGGTCCCCCGAGCACTGCCAGGAGTACATGAGCATGTTCCTGAGTACATGAGCCAGGAGGAACCCCTGACCATCGCCGGGTGTGACCCAAACAGCAAAATAAATAAATAAATAAATAAATAAATGAGGGAAAGGGATATACACGATAACCTCTCAGTAGCAGCACTGCAAACCACAGTGCCTTTTGGAAAATGAGGAAGGGAAGGAAGGGAAGAGAGAGAATTTGAGTGTGTCAGTTTGCTCTACCCCCTTAGAGCAAGTTGGGGGAACAGCAGGGGCAAACTGGGAACATGGAGGCAGGAAATGAACACAGTGAAGGGATAAGGTATCGGAACGTAGATCTCAAGCTCCATCCTGAACAACTCTGTAACTGCATGCTTCAGGTGATTCAATTAAAATATTAGAACAGGGGCTGGAGCGATAGCACAGCGGGTAGGGCGTTTGCCTTGCACGCGGCCGACCCGGGTTCGATTCCCAGCATCCCATATGGTCCCCCACGCACGGCCAGGAGTAATTCCTGAGTGCACGAACCAGGAGTAACCCCTGAGCAGCGCCGGGTGTTACCCCAAAAAGCAAAAAATTTAAATAAATGAAATGTTAAAACAAACAAAAACCTCTTTTGCAACTTCTTCTGAAAAGTGGGAAAAAAAGGGCTCGGCCATGGCACCAGAGGCACATGGACTACATCCAGAGCCCAGCAGCTTGCGGCAGAAATGTGAATGGACTATGTATTAAACTACGGTGCCATGCTCCCCCCACCCCGGGAGGGGAAGGGTGTCTGTCACTTCTGCCTCCCCACCCCCACAGCACGGTGGCCACCGCCTGAGCTTATTGGAAAGCCAAGTATGAGCCAGCCGTGACAGGGCAACTTCAGCATCAAGGGAAGGGGGGAGGAAGCGGCTCATCCTTCACACCCAACCGAGGCCATGAGTGGCCCCCCACGAGCGGCTCTCCGGCACGGCCATGGCACCAGACGCACAGAAACCAAACTCGTAATTATCCAGCTCTTGGCAGAAATCCCTCCAGACTTAATTAGTAAAATGTCAGAAACCCAAAATCGCGACATCATCTGGTTTTCATAACCACCAACAGAAAACAAATTATTTCACAATGCCTTTTCAGCAGTTCTGACTGTTGGGGGGGAAATTCCAAACAATAATGGTGCATCTTTTGTCGAAATAGTGAATGTAACCAAAGTAGACAGAGAGTTATGTAAAAGTCATCTGCTATTTTCCCATACACCTGAGAAGCGTCACATCCTTCCACCCCAGCATTTAACATATAGTAT
>JAOXYA010137714.1:0-10164 GCA_028565675.1 Sorex palustris | reverse complement strand
AACCTTTATCTTGGTTGTTCTAAAGTAGGCACTGTCACTGTCCTCCCGTTGTTCATCGATTTGCTCGAGTGGGCGCAGTAACATTGTGAGACTTGTTACTGTGTTTGGCATATCGAATACGTCTCGGGGAGCTCGCCAGGTTAAAGTAGTATTAAATAAAAACCCCCACCCTAGGGTCAGAAACTGTCTTAGTGGAAGAACACATGCCTTGCATGTGTGACAACCTGGGATTAATTCCTAGCATTATTTAAAAAAGAAAAAAGCCTCATCTTAGTAGAGACCCTTATTAATGTTCAAACAGAAAGCTCAAGGATGTATTTGTCAGCATTCATCATATCAGCAGTGAGTTTCTTTTTTCGATATCCAATTCTTTAGAGAGGAAATGAATTATATTCCATAATACTAATTCTTTTAGTGAGAATTAGGATGCCAAGTAGCTAAGCAGGCAACTCTAAGAAATGAAAGCCACACAAAAATGCAAGCTGCTTACTGCCAACACTAGTTTTATTTTTTTAATCCTCACTCATTAGCAACAGTATGGATTTATCCATTATATTTTTAAAAAGTGGGAGGTGGGCAGGTTAGAAGGAAGGGAGGGAGGGAGGGAGGGAGGGAGGAAGATATGCTCCTAAATGAGGAGGAGGAAGCACAGAGAGCAGAGTAAAGACCAAGAAGAGTCAAGTCCTGGGTAGCCTTAAATGTGGCAGACTCTAAAATGGGCCCCCATGAGCCTATTACTCAACACTTGTGCAATTCATACCACACTGAGTGGAATGGAATGGAACCTGTGATTTGCTTGTAAGCAAGAGAATAAGGCAAGAATGATAGGATCATTGGTCACGGTCCTCCCGTTGTTCATCGATTTTCTCCAGCGGGTCCAGTAACGTCTCCATCATGAGACTTGGTGTTACTGTGTTTGGCATATCGAGTACATCACGGGTGGCTTGCCAGACTCTGCCGTGCGGGCGAGATGCTCTCGGTAGCTTGCCGGGCGCTCTGAGAGGGGCGGAGGAATCGAACTCGGGTCAGCCACGTTGGCTGCGTGCAAGGCAAACGCCCTACTGATGTGTTATCGCTTCAGATAGGATCATGTGATGATCAAATAAGACAACAGCATTAGTTCTGCTGCAAGTTTCTTTCGAGCTAGCTTTGAAGAAGCAAACTGTCACATGGTGAGGTGCCCACAGAGAGAGCCGGCTGAGAGCATCCCCCAGCAAGCGGTTAATAGGAAACTAAATTATGCCAATAATCACATGAGCTTAGAGGCAAATCCTCTCCTAATCGAGCTTCAGCAGCCCTGTTCATACTTTGTGGCCTTATAAAGTCTTCTCTACTTCACAACCCAACTACTGATTCACAAAACTTGTGTGATCTTTTGTGCACTGATTTGCACACAGGGATGCCAGTATGTACCACGAGTGCTCACACGTGGAAGACATTTAAACTAACACTAACACAAATTGCAGCACCAGTGTCAGTGTGTTAACCTTTTGTGTGGATATTGTGTGCAGCAATTGGTATCTAAGACACAGGGGATGGGAGAGTCAAGGTCTGATGCAATCCCATGTTTGTCCACCTGAGACCAGAGGGGAAGGAACAATAGAGGAGGGGTCAGAGCACAGGGTCACACTGGGCAGGCAAACTTTCCATTTCCTCTCTTGCAACACACATCCTCTCACCCCAGGCTGGTCATTTGGAGAATATAATGGAGCAGATATAACAAGGAAATAACTACCTTAGAAATGGTCCTTAGGGGCCCTCTCTAGCTTGCAAAGACCATTTCATCCATCAAACCCTGACACATTTCAAATGTCATAGAAGATTTCGACCTTCGTAAGAGATATACTAACATTCTGGTGTGGGGTGCAATGCTGAAACATGCTGTGCCTGACATTTATGATTAAAAATATTGTGAATCACAGTGCCTACCAAAAATTTTAAAAGAAATAAAAAAAATTAAGGACTGAAGCAATAGTACAGTGGGTAAGGCACTCGCCGTGTTATCAGCCAATCTATGTTCAATCCTTAGCATTCCATATAGTCTCCTGAGCCTTACCAGAAGTGATTCCTGAGAACAGAGCCAGGAGTAACCACTGAGCATCACCAGATGTGATGCAAAAACTAAAAATAATAATAAAAATAAATGTAAAATGTCCACTGTGGGTTCTTTAAAAATCAAACAAGAATATTCTGAAGTCTATGAATTAATAATAAGCAACAATGTTTAAGTAGCCTATACAAGACTAACTCATTGAGCCAAACACTTCTTTCTAGGCTCAACAGTCCCTTTTGCTACATGCAGAAACTGGCAAAAGTGATAATCCACATCATTTCAAAACTGAAAAAAATCCTCATTGATGTCCTGGTCCTAACCTGTGCATTGATAGATGGTGACATAAGTAGACACACCCAGACTTTAGTCACGGTCACTCAGCCACCCAACCTGGATCTCTCTTTCCTAGACTCTTAATATGCAAGTGCATGAACCTTTGGTATTCTTGTCAGAGATCGTAAAATGGAATCAAATATTCTCGAAGGAAACAACTGGGGCAACTTCCCATGGCATGATAAAACTCTTACTTGAAAGAACTAAACTCTGTGGCAAAAGAAAAAAATACCAAACAACCAGTTACATTACATGTTCAATCCATTTTCCAAGCAAAGCACAGTGTTTTCTAATTAAACTGAGCTGCCCTTATTAAAAGGTTATCCTCTTTTATGAATGATCTACTTCCTATGCTTAAAACTTAGGGATGCTAAGCAGGGGGTAAAAAAAACAAAAGAGGACTGACAAATATTTTTACCAGCATGTCTATTCCTCTTTATCTTTCCCTACTCCTAAATTCACATCTATAAATAAGGAGCCTGTCCGGATATAAGCAAATAATGCTTATGCTAATATTTCCAGTAGAAATAAACACATCTAAACAAGAATCACTGAAGAGAGAGATTTCCAGTATGTGTTTTGATGGGCTGTTAAGAATGCGGATGGAGCTCTCTTTTCTCCTAGAAACGTCTATTATTTAAAATAAACAGTAACTTGTCTTCTGTGTAATGACAACAGCTCAAAGGCATAGTGAGAGCTATTAAAACAAAGGGGTTAAATACTCCAGGGTCATAGCTCTCCAGAGCTGTTCTCAGAGAAAGCTGGAAAGTGGAAGGAAGAAGAAGGAAGGGAGGGAAGAGAGAAGAACATAGGAGAAAAGAAGAGAGAATAGAAGGGAGAGAAGGAAGAATGGATGGAAGAGAGGGAGGGAGGGAGGGAGCGAGGGAGGGAGGGAGCGAGGGAGGGAGAGAGGGACGGAGGGAGGGAGAGAGGGACGGAGGGAGGGAGATCTATCACTCAATATTTTCCTTCCCTATTATCTTCAGTCTGGCAAAGTCTGTATTTTCATGAACTGTATACTTCTACCTTTGAAACTAGAAACAAATTACCCACAACTCTTGCCATCTAGGCATAAAAAATGTCAAGTTCCTTCCGGTCTCAAAACTCAATGCTTCTAGTTTTATTTCAAGATACATTAAAAGAACCTTCATTCTGTAATATTATTTTTTCCAGGGGGCGGGGGGACTAGAGATATTTTAATGCTGATAATTTAAATTTCATGTTTTTCTGTTCTAACTGGCTGGTCTTTTTTGTTTGTTTGGGGATGCTTTGTTTTTTGGCTCTCAGGCCATACCTGGCTATTCTCAAGTAATACTTCCCATGTGCTGCTCGGCAGTTGGTCCTTGTGATGCTTAGGACACTGTACGGTGCTGGGGATCAACCCGGGTCTCCTACATGCCAAACACACATGCTAACCCCGTGAGCTCTCTCCCAGCTCTAATACTTATTTAAATAAGAATTATGTTCTTAATGTTAGTGGAAAACAAACGAAAATAAATCAAAATATACAAAGCAAACCATATTATGGAGTGTGGAGTGACAGTACAGTGGATAACGTACTTGCCTTACACACAACCACCCCAGGCTCAATCCCTGGCAGTCCACATGGTTCCCTGAGTCCCCAAGTGAACCCTGAGTGCAGAACCGGAAGTAAGCCCTGAGTCCCAGCAAGTGTGCCCCCAAAGCAAAACAAACAAAATCACAGACTTACTGCACAATAATATTAGGGAAAAAATGTAACCTTTCCACTAACGAATGAAAGTGAGAGAAGTCAGTTATCCAGTCCTATCAGCCTCAGAGAATAGGACAAAAGATGCTTAAACTCCTGGCCTTCATCCTTCCACAATTCTGGTGGAGACAACTAACCTCTAACATCTAGAGAAGTGCAGTGATATGCTCAAAGTGACCAATTTCCGAAATAGTCAGATTCTGCTTAAAACATTTCTGCTGGAGCCAAAGTTTTTTTTTTCTTTTTCTTCTCTAGGCTGTGGTGAAGCAAGAAGCAATGTGACAGTGAAAACGCCTCTGAGGAAAAATAGTTTTCAAATTTTAGGTGTGGGACCAAACTCTAAGACTGATCAAACTTGAAGTGATGCAGCGTGACAGGATATAATAGGGTATACCAGTCCCTCTATTTATTAGTTACACCAGAGGTAGCTGCTAAGAAAGGAGAGAAAAAAGGAAAACTCGCCCTAGGAAGTAACAAACTGCAGACTGGCTCAGAGAGCATCAGCAGAAAACACCAATCGAAAACAAAGAAATCCTGTGCACGTGGGGATAGAGCATTTGTGTGTTTCTTCGTTTTACATGGAGATATTTGGCTATGAATTATGCTTAGACCAGTGAAAAGCAAATAACATTTGCTATTATTGTATAAAAGTCAGCATTTTATACAAAAAGGATCATTGGTATCTCCTGCCATTCAGTATCCCGTAGAGTGTTAAAGCAGCCATGGATGATATACAGATGAGTGGACGGGGCTGTGTGTCAGTAAAAATGCATTTGCAGAACTAGGTCTTGAGCCAGATTTGGCCTTCCAGCTGCAGTTTGTTAACCCTTGGCCTAGATAGTCACCTGGCCTCCACAGGAAGTCTAGGACATACTACTGAAGCAAAGAGAAAGATGCTGTGACTAACAAAATATCTAGGACAGGCATGGAGAGACAGATCAAAGAGGCTGAAGCACATGCCTGGAAGGCATGAGACCACAAATTTAATCCTCAGCATCACATGCCCACCTAAGCACCACCAAGTGTGGCCATGGCAGCTGCTGAACCCAATCAGGGTTGCTCCACTGACTGGCACCACTGGGCTAAGCACCACAGGTCCATACAGCCAAGTACAGTGTGGCCAGAAACAGCATCTGGGCCCCCTGGGGAGGGCGCTATATTGGGTCAAAAAGACCTTAAGGCACTTTCCTTGCACATGGCTGCCCCAGGTTCGATCGCCGGCACTGCATATAGTCCCCTGAGAATCTCTAGACACTACCCCTGAGCACAGAGCAAGGAGTAAGGCCTAGGCCGTACATAGTGACCCCCAAAACAAATCGATTTAAATTTTTTAAATCTTGAAATAATATAACCATTCAACAGGCAAGCAGCCCAAGTAATTCTCAAAAGAGCCTAGTCTGTAGGGGAGTTCAGAGAGGTCTTTGGGTTAAGAGACTGAAATGATGCATTTATTCAGTATTAGGTTGTCCGAAAAGCTATCAACATTTAAAGAAGCAATCTGAAAAATGTGTCAATGAAGGCCATGCTTGCCACATATTTCACACGGGTGACGTGAGGAAAATCAACCAATATTCCAAAGCAACTCCAGAAGTCCTCTGTCAGGAACAGAGGAAATGGACTGAATCCTGATTTCTGTCTGTGATACGTCCTCTACCTGGAAAGTTCTCCCTGCCTTTTCCCTCCCCTTTTCCTACCCATCTCTTCATTAAGTTGTCAATTAAACATCTCCTCCTCCAAAGAGTTTTCCTCAAACAGCCCAGGGGAGGTAAAGATAACAGCCTTCTCTGACCTGGGCCTCAGAGCTCAAGGAGAGCTCTGTCTCCACCGGAAAGCTGCCTGCCTGCTCAACACCCAGGTACAAGACTGGCAAGGAGACCTTGATTAAACTAAAGGCTTTGGCACTTCCCAATGACACGTGCCCGGAGTGGCTGAATGTATAATATAAATGACTGTGTTCAGGGGAGTGTTCTTTTAAATGGCAACTTTGGGGCCTTTCTGTCCTCTATCACCGAACTTCTTAACCAAGGGGTCAAAACCTCAAACGACCCCTCTAACAGAAAGTAAAAGATTCCTCAACATACAATGAATGAACTGTAAAATCAACTGTGTAATGAATACAAAATGCCAAAGCAGTGAAATGCAAAATTCAGGAATGAGGTGCAAAATCAACTGTGCCATGAATCTGCTGTTCTCTGGAAGCATTGCCCCCTGCACAATTCTTGGGGGGAAAGAGGGCAGGGAGCGGAAGGAGCTTCTGCACTGTGATAGCATAAATGACGTGACAGGGCTGATGAGAAAACACTATATCTAGGTGCCCACAGGCAGACTGCCTCTAATGCAATGAAATATTAAGCAGGCCTTTTGCTCTTAGGTTTGCTCAAGCAGGAGCTGAAAATTTTTTCCCTCATGGTTATCAGTTTCAAAGAAGAGCAAAGGAGGCTGAAGAGATAGTGCACCAGATAGTGTCATGCATGCAGTGGCCAGAGTTCGATCCCTGACTTCTAAAGTGTTCCTCAAGCCTGCCAGGAGTGATCGCTCAGCGCAGAGCCAGGAGTAAGCCCCAAGTACAGCCACATGTGGCCCAAAAACCAATAAACAAAGTTTTGCTCAAAACTTTTAAAAAAGTAGATAAAAGTAAATATAGTTTCAATTAATGATAAATTTACGTTATTCTAGGTCCTGCCATATGTAAAGAAATGTAGTTTAGACAGATTTAAACAAGCATCTGCATGTTTTTTATTTCAAAATAGCACATGCAGAGTCATCATACACAGAGTGCTTGAATGAAGGAGGAAACACAGTATAAAATGCACATAATGTGATCCAGTCCTGTAAGTAAAAGCAGCAAAATGCCTTCAAATGTGATGGTTCCTAGTAGGGGACTTTGGGTAAAACTAATTTTCTTCCCTTTTTATATTTATCAGTATTTTCTTTTTTTAAATTCAATAACATAACCGTTTAAATTTTTGTAAAGAGACACTTTTAAAGGTATATCAAGCACAAATCTCTGCTGATTAGGGAATACTTTGAAGTTGCTTAAGAGGTAAGGAAAAACTGAAACGAGGCAATACCATTATTATTTAACGCAGCTTTGCTGACAAGAACATAAAATGTTTCTGACCTCCTTAAATATTCACTCACTCCTAGCAACATCACTGTGAGGCTAACCAGTTACAGCGATCAAAATTCATTAGGGGCAAGTAAGAAACTTCAAAAACACTTCAACTCTTCCTCATATATCAGGAATTGGCATACAGACATTAGAACACTGGAGTCACTGAAAATAATTTCTACTGTTTACTCTCAATCCTCTACATAGGTGTACGAAGTATGCTTCGTTCCAACTCATGTGGTGCTCTAACCTGTGCCGAGGCCTAAATAAGAAACATTATCAAATTTCAAAAGAGTATGCTTGAATATCTTACATTTCTTTTCATAAACACTAAGCATTTCATTAAAAAAATCTCCGGGTTTAAGCAGTCCTCTACTGGCTAGCAATGATTTCATCCATTATACGTGACTCCAAACTATTTTTAAACTCCCAAATGAAAATGAGGTTTGACATCTGTTTACAAATGACTAAAAATAAACCACACAAAACAATTTTTTTTGCTCTTTTTTTCCTGTTGCTGGGAATCAGCTCCAGGGACTCACACACGCAAGGAAAGTGCTCTATAACTGTTATGCTACACCCTGGCCCCCAGATTCTTAAGGAAATTGAATTTATTATAACTTCCATCCAAAAATAATGATAAACAGTGAACAATTATAAAAATCAAATTTGAAGACCAGGGATTTAGATCATCAGTTAGATGTTGGTCTTACAAGTGTGAGACCCTGAGTTTAATCCCTGGAGCACATATACACAAACACACACAACAACCTTTGGAGCCAATGGAAAACACAAAAAAAGTTAGAGTATGAACCAGCTACAGCCTTTGACTAGGGAAACAACGCCAAATGCTAATATTCACTGACAGGGCACCTCCCATGAGTGGTATGACAAAGTCTGCTATAGCACATGGAACCAAGCAACCATGGTTAGTATAAAGGCTGGTCAAGGCAGCTTTAAGAAGAGAATCTTTCACATCAGTAAGCGCTGTGAAGAATACAATTTGCAAAGAAATTCTCTATTTGCTGGCTGAGCCCAAAGTTAGTAGATTCCTGGGATGGCAGCCCGGGGAGGGAAGGGAATGAATTATGCACAGAGTAGGCAGACTCCAATAGCTGCAACACTAGAGGAATGTAAAGCCCTGTAAGATTTCAAGGGACAGTAAATGTCTCAGTCTCCCTTCGAAGCCACAAAGGAGCACTGTCACACAGATACTAAAGAAAGACCACTAGCCCTGACTAGAGGACATTTTCTGGGAAACTTGGCCAAATGCAAAGAGTAGCACTGTAGCACCGTCCTCCCATTGTTCACGATTTGCTCGAGGGGCCCAGTAACTTGTTACTGTGTTTGGCATATCAAATACATCACAGGAAGCTTGCCAGGCTTTTCCATGAGGGCAAGATACTCTCGGTAGCATGTGGGGCTCTCTGAGAGGGGCGGAGGAATCTAACCTGGGTCGGCTATGTGCAAGGCAAATGCCCTACCAGTGTGCTATTGCTCCAGCCCCATGCAAAGAGTAAACCATAAAAATTAGCCCTCACAATGGAAGAGATAGGCCTGCAGGCTTATACAGGGCCCTTCATCTCTCGAAAGTGGAATACATATTCTCCTGACTATGCTCATAGCATAAACAAGAGTACATGATAGGTCACAACATATATTTTCATAAAATCAAGATGACAGAAATCATTATCAACTATCTTCTCAGACTACAATGATCTGAAAACGGGAAGTGTCAGAAACAGGGCAAAAACTCAAACAGTCAGAGATAAAGCAAAATTAAAGAATTTCTCTGAATCCATTTGGGGGTGGGGGGAAAGACACATTGTAAAGGGCGCAACCAA
The DNA here is from genome assembly GCA_028565675.1 of Sorex palustris. NCBI lineage: Eukaryota > Metazoa > Chordata > Mammalia > Eulipotyphla > Soricidae > Sorex > Sorex palustris. The sequence continues at coordinate 1,093 of JAOXYA010137714.1, read as the reverse complement.
GGGCCAAAGGCAACAGAACTGGAAAGCTGATCTACAGAACTGATCCTGGGGATGGGGGGGGGGCAGGCGGGGGTGCTACTTAGAGGGGTCTTCAGGAAACTGCCTGAGGGAAGCAGCACTCTGGGGGTAGGTGTGGTATTGGTTGGTACAAAGCATGAAACTATCGCTAACAGTATTATATATCATGGTACTTAAATAAAAATGGAAGGGAGTGGGGCTGGAGCAGTTAGGGCATTTGGATTGCACGCAGCCGACCCGGGTTAGATTCCCAGCGCATCCCATATGGTCCCCTGAGCACAGCAGGAGTAATTTCTGAGTGCAACGCCAGGAGTAACCCCTGTGCACTGCTGGTGTGACCCAAAAAGCAAAATAAATAAATAAATAAACTAAAAATGGAAGGGGGAAATCAGCTTACACAATATTCAAGCTGATTTTCCATGATTTTGACTATATGGCTGAACAAAGCTCAACACTCTTCAAGGGAACATAACAAACCCCCAAACATTTACAAAGTAGTACATGCAATGCCTAACATATAATTAAAAACTACAGAGAAGTAAATGAAAAATTCTAAGTTCATAGAGTAAATCCATTGAGACAGACCAGAAAATTGTCCCCAAATGGCATTAGAAGGCATAGAGTTTGCTTTTAATACTTTTAACTAATAAAAGAATCGAAAATATTTTCTCCTGATTCTTGGCCCAGGGGTCACTCCTGGTGGTGCTAGAAAGACCATATGTAGTCCTGGGAATCAAACAGGGCTTGTGTTAGTGGCGCATGCAAAGTCTTAAACCTTGCTGATCTCTCTAGCCCATGTGGGACAATTTTGCAACCTGAATCTTCAAGGAACAAAGCTTTGACAGCAAGGATCAAAAGAGAAAGAGCCCTGACTTACTGGTGACAGTAATGCCATCTCCAAGACAGAAACCACCCCAGGGCAACAAGTTCACATTTCTTTCTAGGCCTTTTTTTTTTCTTTCTTTTTGGGCTTCTAGATTTGATCCTTCAAATGCCAATGCCTGCCTGCCTGCCTTCCTTCCTTCCTTCCTTCCTTCCTTCCTTCCTTCCTTCCTTCCTTCCTTCCTTCCTTCCT
>JAOXYA010137705.1:0-10164 GCA_028565675.1 Sorex palustris | reverse complement strand
CTGGTGGAGGGAGGGGTATCTGATCATTGTATAATCGAAACCCAAGCACAAAAAATTGTAAATCTACAACTGTACCTTATGGTGTTTCACTAATAAAAAAAAATTTAAAAAAAAAGGGAGTGTGGAGAGAGAGACCAGGTTGTTTATGTCTCCCCTTTTCCTCAAAGCTCAGAGAAAAACATACCTACATATCAAATCAATCAATCAATCAATCAATGTCCTCCCGTTGTTCATCGATTTGCTCGAGCGGGCCGGTAACATCTCCATGATGAGACTTCTTGTTACTGTGTTTGACATATTGAATACTTAACAGGGAGCTTGCCAGGCTCTCTGAGAGAGGTGGAGGAATTGAACCTAGCTCAGCCAGGCTGGCTGCGTGCAAGGCAAGCGCCCTACCGCTGTGCTATCACTCCAGCCCATTGACAAAGATTCTGTACGATAAATGCTTCTGTAACTCTTTATTTCCCATTGATTTGGGAACCCCAGATCCTCTGACCCTCTTCCTTTGATTATAGTAAGCAAGACTATGACTATGACTGTGATATTAAGATATGGATTTTGTAAAATCTCCCGCTTGAAAGTTTCTCTTCTTCCCTTTCTTTCAACAAGTCGAAGATAAACACAGTCTGCAGTATGCATTTAAAATTGGGTTGTAGCAATGATAACACTTCTTGACATCTATCCCTGATTTGAAAGGATATATGCACACCTATGTTCATTGCCACACTTAGTAAATAGTCAAGATATGGAAATAACCCAAATCCCAACTGTGGATGAGCGCATCAAGCAGTTGTGGTATATAATCACAATGAAGCTCCAGGGAAGAACAAAATTATACAATTTGCAATAAAATGGATGGAATCAGGAGGAATCTGCTGAAATCAGAGGGAGACGGGCCAGAGACATAGTACAGCAGGAAGTCTGCATACCACCAAACTGGGTTTGATTCTCAACACCCCATATGGTCATCCAAGCATCACCCAAAGTGATCCCTGAGTCAGGAGTAAGGCTTGAGCACGACTGGGTGTGTCCCAGAACAAAAAGAAAAAAAAAGGATAGACACAGAATGATCTCTGACATGTGGAACTTAAAGACAATAAAGCATCGAAGGGCCAAAGGCGGCACAATAGGAGAACTGATCCATGCAATTGAGTTAGTGCAGGGAATTGAAGGGAAAAGCTTGGGGTCCACAGGAGGAGGTGGGTAAACTGGCTATGGGCATGGTGTTGGAATTATGTTTCATGGGAAACCATCATTCCCAGTACTGTAAATCACAGATCTGTAATCAATAACTTTAAACAGCTAAGAAAATAAAATTGGGTTTCAGGCCAAAGAATTGAGGAGGAGCTCAATACACAGACTCCTGCAGAAATATGCAGAGGTCAAGATGAGCTGCACTGCATGCATCAGGAGAGGGTTCAGAAGAGACAATACCTCACAATGTCCTGCCTATTCACAAATGGGGGCAGGGGCTGCTTAAGCATCCCCTGTCCAAGGACAGCTTCCTTGGACAAAGATGAAGCATCTTAGTTAGAAATGGGCACCCACAGCTCTCGCTCTACTGTCCATCTCTTTCTCCATGGCTAATTCACGCTCAGTGTGTCTTCTTGCTGAGCTAAGAAAAGAAGGGTTGAGTGTCCGGGGACATCCAATTGTGTTTCTGCTCAACCACTTACTCTAATTTGAGCCACACAAGTCTGCAAACCTCTACTGCTTCCTCTCAGTCAAGGGTGAGGGAGGAAGAAACAAAATTTTTGGTGGGAAAGATCAGAAATGACACACTTGGAAGCCTATCTGTCCTGTGCTGTCCCAGATCTGGGATACATTAGGGTCGAAGTTAAAAGCTTTCTTCTCATACCCCACAGCATCATCCTCCCTTCCCAGCCCCATTAATCACTCCTCTGTGCCTCAGTCCAGTGCTGCTGGGAGTGGGAATGGGGTCCTAGACATACCATACAAAGGAAGTTACAGTCCTGGTTTTCAAAGAGGATAAGGAAACAAAGGAAAGTCTCTTTCACTACTTCATCACTCACTGCATGGCAAAGCCCAAGTTGATTCTCCTTTGCACTCCCTTGGTTCCCCTTTCTTAAAAACCAGAGGAATGCACCGTGCCCTGGATTCTGTTCTTTCCTTCTTTTTGTGTTACATGTTATTGTTACTGTCACTGTCCTCTCGTTGTTCGTGGATTTGCTCAAGTGGGCCCAGTAACGTCTCCATTTTGAGACTTGTTGTTACTGTGCTCGGCATATTGAGTACATCACGGGTAGCTTGCCAGTCTTTACCGTATGGGTGAGATACTCTCGGTAGCTTGCCAGGCTCTCCGAGAGGGGCGGAGGAATTAAACCCGGCTCAGCCGGGCTGGCTGTGCGCAAGGCAAAGGCCCTACCGCTGTGCTACCGCTCCAGCCCTTTCCCTTCTTTTCTTTTTGTACATTTATTTATTTTACCAAGGATCTTTGTCATCATTTTTGAAGAATAATTTCAATCCAGGAATTCAATCTTAATTTTTTTTCCTTTTAGGACTTTGAAGATGTCCTTCTATTATTTTCTGGCTTATGCTGTTTCTAATTAAAAACCCACATCAGTTCTGTTTTGCTTTTGTTTTGTGGTGGGGGTGGGGGTGGTTGGGAACTACATCCAGTGATGCTCAGGGTTTACTCTTCTATGCTCAGGGATCACTCCTAGCGAGGCTTGGGTACCATACAGGATGCGAAGGATTAAACCCAGATTACCACATGCAATCACGCTATACACTCTGTACTGTTGCTCTAGCCCAGTTTTTAGAGTCTATGGCTCTCCACATATTAAAAAATGTACATTTATGAAGTTATTGATAAGATTTTATGTATATGGCATTCCAGCATCAATCCTACCAACACAGTCAACTTCAATGCTATATAGCTGTTGTATAAAATACAATTTGTGATGAAACTTAAGATGCTTAGAGGTATGAGCTGGTGAATGGTGGGGATAAAGTTAAGATCCTAGTCTTATGATTTCTTACTTATTCAGAATTACCTTCCAGTGCACTCTCATTTTTTCAGAGCATCAAGACAGCATTTCTAAGAGATGTTTCTTTCAGCATTAGCAAACTTCATCCTTTAACAGTTGGGGTTGTTTCTATTTCACCTCTCCCTGGGGCACACCCATGCACTTGACATTGTACCTTCCAAAGTTGACAAATATGTACTAGCTGGATGAGGTTTGCTAATGATGAATAATTTGGAAGAGCCCTCACAAAGTTTATAGAATAATCACATAATAAAGCTTGAAGGAATGGGGAAGATAAACAATGAACAAGAGTAATCTTAGTTTGAGGTGATAGCAGGGGTCTACCTGAAGTGAATTATGACTTCACATTTGTCTTCACTTTTACGTATCTAGCCTATTCATTTCTGTGATTATTATACAAGCTATTCTTTGAACATCCAGTAATGTCAGAATTAAACCTTTCAAAACATGTTTCAAGAACATATACTTCCTAAACTTTTAAAAAATTTAGTTTTACAAGTTGCTGGAAGATTCTAAAAGAAATCAACTTCAAATAAATTAGGTTTAAAAAGTGATTTGGAAGAGGGGGAATAGTACAGGGGTAAAGGTACTTGCCTTGCATGAGACTGACTCAGGTTCAATCTCACAACAGATGGGCCTTGAACACTGCTAGGAGTGATCCCTAAGCACAGAGCCAGGAGTTCCTAAACATACCAGGTCTGGCCCCAACACCCTCTCCAAAATATAAAAAAAATTAAAATGTGATTAAGCAATTCAAATCTGTACAGGAAGTCTATAGTTGACTGAATAGAAATGACTGCAGGAATCCAGATTCCTTTTTCCCAGTTGTTGCTCTGCTGTCCCTGAGGGCCACCCTCTGGCATGTCGCAAGACTGCTCTATCAGCAGACACCACGAACATCACTGCTGTGTGCACTGCAGGACCTGGAACTTAGTTAATGCTGCTGCCCTTACCCAGGATACGATCACAATCACGATCACGACCATCCTGTTATTCGTCGATTGCCTCGAGCAGGCCCCAGTAACGTCTCCTTCATCCTGGCCCTGAGATTTTTTAAAAAGTGCCATATTCAAGGCTCTTTCAGAGTTTGGAGAATGAGACGCATCATTATCCATATTGTTGGAAATGGTAGAATATCCTCAATTGTTTTATTACTGAACAACATTCCATTTATTATTATTATTGTGTGTGTGGAGCCAGTGATCAAACCCAGGAGTTACATTTCTGGCTCCTACAGTTCTTTATCCATTCATCTCTCAGTACTCATGTAGGTTATGTTTCTTTGCTTTGGTCATTTTAAGACGATAACTATGAACATGGAGATGATAACTCTTTGAGTTAATGTTTTCATATCCTTTGAATACATTCCCAAAATAGAATTTCTGAATCATATGGTGGTTCTATTTTTGGTTTTGTGAATTCACCATACTGTTTTTCATAATTGCTGTACTGGTTTGTAACCACAGCAATTGTGGACCCTTTTCTCCACCCATTCATGCAATATTTCTTATCTTTGGTCTCTTTGATGTTGAGCATTCTGACAAGTGTGAAGTGATATCTTATGATGATTTAAATTTGTGTATCCCTAATAACTAGTGATACTGAGCATCTTTTTGTGTACTTGTTGACCTTTTGTAGATCTTTCTTAGAAAACTCTACATTGTGTTCCTTTGACTGTTTATTTGGATTTTTGGTACATACCTCAGGGCTTACTCCCCATTTGGGATCTCAGGGGTCACTCCTGGCAGTGCTCAGGAGACCATTTGTAGTATAGAAATTGAACCTTGGTTGACTACGTGCAAGGCAAGTGCCTTACTCCTGTGCTATTTCTTTGAATTTTTTACCTGGTTTTTATTTTGCGGAGATTTTCCATCAGTGTTCAGGAGGTGGTCCAGGAGCCACATCAGGGATCCTTGGCCAACTAGTGCAAGGGTCTAAGGATGTCACGTTGTTCAGACCCTGTGGTGCTAGAAATTCCCTGGTGCTTCAGAGAAGTGGGGGCTCAGGGGGCTTCCAGAGTTATACCCCAATGGTGCTTAAAGTATCAGGTGGTTTGAGGGATCGAACCTGATTCAGGCACATGGAAGGCATATGCCCTATCACCACACTATAATCATATATTCTCTCATATATTTATTATATATAATATAATAATATTATAGTTATTAACTCCTTATCAAATAGATGGTTTTATAAAGACTTTCTCATTTTACTTCATTATATAATTTCTTTTGTTCTACAAAGATTTTCATTTGTAATCAAACTTATTTACACTTTAGCTTGTGTATTAGGTAACATATCCCAAAAAGCCAGTGCAAAGAATCATGTCCAGGGGTTTTGTTTCAATGTTTTATTTAAGAGCTTCATGTTTCCAGATTTTATCTTAGCATTTGAAGTTAATTCTTTGTTTGTTTTTGTGCTACACCTGGCTGTGCTCAGTGCTTATTTTTTGCTCTGCTCAGGGATCACTCCTGGCTTTGCTTACAGGACCAGATGGGGTGCAGGGGATTGAACCCAGGTCAGTCATATGTAAACTAAGTGCCCTATCCTACTGTGTTATCTCTCTGCCCCCCCAGAAATTAATTTGAAGTAATTTTTATTACTGGTGTAATACGAATTCTTTCCTCCCCCACACATTTTAAAAAATCCAGTATTTCCAATTGATTCTATTTATTGAAGAACTATCTTTTCTTCATTGATTATTCTTCGCTTTCTTGTCAAATATTACTTGATCATTTTTCTTGGGTTTACTGTGGGTTCTTGGTTCTATTCCATTTGTCTTCTTGTCTATTTTATATTAATATTGTGCTATTTGTATCACTGTAGCTTTATAGAAAATCTTAAATCAGAAATTGTGATATGTTTGCCTATTTGGGGTCTTTTGGGATTCCATATAAATTTTAGAAGTTTTTTTTTTCACTCCAAAAATGTCACTGAAAATCTGATAGGAGTTGCATTGAAGGTATAAATGGCTTATTTTAACAATATTAGTACTTCTAATTCATGAATGTGGGACTCCTCTTCATTTATTTGCATCTTCTTATGTTTTTTCATCAACAATTTGGAGATATTTTTAAAAATATTTACTTATATTTAATTTTATTAAAGCACTGTGATTTATAAAGTTATTCATAGTTGAGTTTTATACATGCAATGTATTTTTGCAGCAATGATCCCACCACCAATATCAACTTCCCTCCACCACTGTTCCAGGTTCCTTCCCATTTCCCCCTCCATCCTCAAGTCAGCCTTCTTCAACCTTGGCCTCAGAGTAAAGGGAGGAGAAGGAAAGAACAGAGTGGAAGGGAGAAGAAATAGGTGAGAAGAAATGGGAGACAGGTCAGGAAATTCGGGTACAATGGTGGCATTAAGGAATGATAGAGCCAAATATTCAAATCACAGAGTCGACACACAAGAGACCCTAGCTTTAACAAACTTAGAATGCCTTGTTGTTTTTAAAGTAGAGATCACTTCCCACCTAAGTTCAATATACGCCTAAGTATTTTATTGCTTTTGATGCTGTCATAAATGGAAGTAGTTGATTTATTTCTCAGAAACTTTGTGTGTGACTATATAAAAATGCTAGATAAAAATATAGAATATAGAAATTATTTATGAATTTTGTATCTTGCAACTTTACTGAATACAATTATCACTGAGTTTTTAGTTGAGTCTTTGGCATTTGCTAAATAGTAAATCACATAATCTGCAGATAGAGACAATTTTTCTTCTTTCTTCCCAATTGTAATAACTTTCCATCCCTTATTTAATTCCTCCAACTAGCACTGCCAGTGTTATATTAAATTTTGGAGCAGTGAGGGAGAAGATTCTACCTTCCTGATACAGAGGAAAATGTTTCACCCTTTCACCCTGGGGCTATTTATGTTGAGCTATATTTCTTTTGTTCCTAACTTTCTGAGTTTTTATTGTAAGAACCAGAGAGATAGCAGAGTGGGTAAGGCGCTTGCCTTGCATGCAGCAGCCCCAGGTTTGATCCCTAGCATCACATAAGCTTTCCTGAGAACCATCAGAAGTGATCCCTTATTGCAGAGTCAAGAGTAAGCCCTGAGCACAGCTCGGTGTGCCCACTACCCCCAAAACAAATTTTTATTGTAAAATGATACGGAATTTTCTCATAAAGTTTTCTGTCTAATGAGGTGATTATATAATTTTGTCCATTCTGTTAATGTGACATATATCCATACATATGTGCATATATGTGTATATATTCACCATATATAATATATGCATATGCATTAAATAAATTCAACATAACATATATACATTAAATAAATTCAAAATAAACACATTGATTTATTCATGTTGAATCATCTTTCCATCTCAGGGATAAATACTTTTAACCATGGTGAATGATTCTTTTAATATGCAGTTGAATTCAATTTACTCCATCTTATAGAGAATTTTACTATCTTTTTTCAGGAATATCGGTGTATAGATTTTATTCCACTAGAGTATTATTCTGGCTTTGGTATCAGGACAGTCTTGGCCCTGTAAATGAGTTTGTCGTGTTTCTCATTTACTTTTTCAGGAAAAGCCTAATAAATTAATGCATTTAAAAAGGTACTGATTCTTTAAATGTTTACTAAAATTTACTACTGAAGAAATGTGTTCCTGAGATTTATTTATTGATATTTATAACTGATATAGTCTCTTTGTATTAGTTGGTCTATTCAGATTTTTACTATATTTTTCTAATATTTTCTAATGTTTTAGTCTTGGTTAATTGTGTGTTGCTAAGAATTTTTCCATTTCTGCTGAGTTGTCCAGTTTGTTGGAGTATGTTGTTCATAGTTGCTTTTTATGATCTTTTGTAGCTATGTGCTTCTTGTTATAATGTCTCCTTTTTCATTTATGCTTTTGTTGATTTTGGATCTTCTTTTCTCTTTGCAGTCTGGTTAACAATTTGTCTATTTTGCTTGAAGACAAAATAGAAAATATTGACAAAATAGAAAAAAATTAATGAAACTAAGACTCACTTCAAAGAAAAAGTCTTCATTTAATTAACTTTTTGTACAGTTTTTCTATTTTTAGTTTAACTTATTTCTATTCTGAACTTTAATCTTTCTTTCTTTTTTTCTTCCTTTCTTTCCTTCTTTCCTATCTTGTGCTAACTTGTGCTAACTTTGAACTCTATTTTTTTCTTAAGGGATAGATTTAGGTTATTTATTCAGTTTCTTCTTCATGAATGTAGGCATTTATTACCAAGACTTCTATTAGAACTGATTTTGCTGCATTTCATAAGTTTTATATGTAGTGTTTATATTTTGTTTCTTTATCAAGAACCTTTTATTTCTCCTTTAATTTCTTCATTGGTTACTTTGGAATATTTAACTTTAACTTATTCATGAATTTAAATTTTCTCTTGCTGTTGGTCTCGTGTCATTCCACAGTGGCAAGAAAAGTTTCTGTTTAAGTTTCTTGGATTTGATAAAACCTATTTTTTGGCCAAGAAAACATGGTCTTTTTTAAGAAAATGTCCAAGGTATGCTCGAAAAGACTATGCATTATGCTATTTTTCAATAAGATGTTTAGTATTGGTCTCTATTATTGTCCAAATCACTGTTTCCTATCGATTCTCTAGATGACTCATTTATTTCTGTTAGTGCAGTGTTAAAGACCCCACTAATATTGTTTTGCTATTTATTTCTCATCTTTGCTCTTTTAATTTTTACTTTATATTTTTTTATGTTTCAAAGTTGGACACATATTCATAATTGTTGTTTCTTCTTGATGATTGCTTTATCAAATGGACTTCTTTACCTCTCTTTTTTAAAAAATCTATTTAACTTTAAATAGTTTTACCTGGTATAAGTATGGCTAACTCTTCTTTTCAATTACAGTTTTTTTTTAATATCCTCTATTTCTTTACTCTCAAGTCTGTGTGTATCTTGAAGGTTCAAGTTGGTCTCTTGTAGACAGGATTTCATTGAATTTGTTCCATTTAAATCCACTCAGCCATTATCTATGTTTTACTTAGAGAGTTGAATATGTTTATTCTTAGGTAAAGATATGAAAGTGCTGTATTGTTAATTGTTTTCTGGTTGCTTCGCAGATGAATTGTTTCTTGTTTCTTCTCCAGCTGTCTTTTGTGCATGTGTTTTAGTGTCTTTTGATATTCCTTATTTTATTTACTATGTTCTTCATATAATGCTATAGGCTTTCCCCTATGATTTATATAAAATACTTTTTTGTTCGTTTTTGAGCCACATCTGGGTAGTGCTACTCCTGTGTGGTGCTCAGGGGTCCCACTACTTGTGGTGCTTCTGGACCATGTGGTGACAGAGATTGATCTTGGGGCTTCCATATGCAAAGCATATGCTCCAGCTTTTTTAATCCTTTGCACAAACTCTACATTAAGTGTCTTAAACTAGAACACCCTAGGGAGCTGAAGATATGGCCCAGAGGTGGGGCACTTGTTTCATATGTAGGAGACCCTGAGTTTGATCTCTAGCATTGCTCACAAAGTATTATAGAGCCATTTTTAAGACAGTGTTGGTTTTCAGGATGGTATATAGGTTAGTGGGGAAAAGTTACCTCACCATACCTACCATCAAACTGGCAATATTACTTCTAAAGAGAGCCACACAGATCCTCTCTTCACCTTTTAAATCTATTCTCACCACTCTCCACCTTTGATAACTTTGTTTCTGTGGTCAGGATCTGAAGTTTTATTTTCGTTAAATTTTATTCATTTCCTTCTTTTTTCTTTATATACAAGTGAGTGAGATTAATCAGCATTTGCATTTATTCTTCTTATTTCACTTAGTATAAGCTCTTCCAATTGTGTCCATGTTACAGTAAATTGTAAGATTTTATCCTATTTTGTTCTTACTGTTTAAACAGCTGGCTAATATTACCTTGTGTATATATGCCACACCTTTTTACTAAATTATTTGCTGTTGGACATTTGGTTCTTTGTGTGTCTTGGCTATTATAAATAGCTCCACAGTGAACATAGATGTGAATATATCTTTTGGAATTAGTGTTTTTGTGCTCTTTGTATAGATATCTAGAAATAGAATCACTGTATCATATATTAGGTCTATTTTTTTTAGCTTTATTTTTTTTATTTATTGAATCACTGTGGGAAAAGTTACAGAACTTTCAGGTTTAGGTCTCAGTCATGTAAATA
>JAOXYA010137698.1:0-10164 GCA_028565675.1 Sorex palustris | reverse complement strand
GGGTGGGATGGGGATGGTAGAAGGAATACTGGGATCATTGGTGGTAGAGAATGGGCACTGGTGCAGAGATGGGTATTCGATCATTGTATGACTGAAACGTAAGCATAAAAGTTTGTAAGTTAGTAGCTGTACCTTATGGTGATTCACTAACAAAAAAAAGAAAGAAAAAATCAAGAGAAGCATTTGCAGTTCAAATGTGGGTGTTTAAAGTGTATTGTAAAGTTTGTAAGTCTGCAACTGCACCTCACAGGGATCCAATACAAAAATTGAAATAAACAAATAAATAAAAATAAAGTGCATTGTAATAATATAATAAAGAAGGGACAGGAGATAGTACAGTAGTCAGGGTGAATACCTGACATGTATCCAACCCAGAATCTATGCCTGATGCCAGATATTCCCCTAAACAGCATAGGGTGTGGTCACACCGCTGGCCTATGCCATATCACGTCTTTGGGTCACTGCATCGAATTACCTTCCTATTGACTGAGGATTGTTAGTGGGTCCCTGAGGCCTCCTGAGAAACACTTGGCAAGAGGAGGATGATGAGTAGGAGGAGGAAAAAGAGGAGGGGGAGGAAGAGGAAGAGGAGGAGAAGGAAGAATAAGAGAAGGAGGAGAAATAATAGGAGGACGAGGAATAAGAGGAGGAGGAGAAATAAGAGGAGGAGGAGGAGGCAAAGAAGAACAAGAACAAGAAAAAGATAAGAAGCTTTTATTTAATCTAAAAATTAGAACATTAGCAATATTAATCTCTCATTTAAAACTGTTCCATAGTCACTATTCAGAATTTTCTGTTCACTTTATCTTTACCAAATGTTGTTGAGCTTCTCATGTTTTCGAATTTTATGGAAAGCCTATCAGAATTCTGGATCTACCTCTGTACTCAGAATCTTTACTAAAATTTATCCATGTTGAGTATCACTACTGTCTGTTTTATCTTACAACTTCATAACAAAGTATTGGATTCCTTTTCTTTTCTTTTTAAATATTTCTATCTTATCTGATGAGGCAAAAGTTCTCAGAAAAAAATCTTCAAAATTTTTCTAATCCCATAATTTTAGAAGTATGGTAGTAGTTATAATAAATAACGTATGATTATAGACACTTCAGGGAAGATATGTGGGGTTTTAGCATTTAGTGGTCAGAACAATTACCTATTGTGGGGGGGCACCATAAGTTAAAAATATTCGCATGCCAATCAGGTAACTGAGTAGAAAATAAATCACAAGGGATTCATTATCTAAACTAAATTGAATCTATTTAATTTTTCTCCTCATTTATTTTCTCATCTGCTCCTGTTGTTGCTTCAGTTGTGATGAGGAGGCATCACATAGGCTTGGATGCAGAGCTCCTCATCTAATAGGCTGTGGTGCATGCATGGAGCCTATACTTTAGTTTTGGTACTTGCTGGGACCACACTTATTTCATTGAGGTGCACAGGCATTTTGGCCTGGAGCTTGCCAGATGTCACTGCGGTCCTCACATGTGCGCCTGAGTGGTTGAACTCCTGGATCAGTGATCACACAATTCCCTTAGAGAGTAGGGGTATACTTGACTTGCAGTGCACACACACACACACACACACACACACACACACACATCCTCTGCCCTGCCACCGCATACTCTCTGCTGTAGCACTGTGAGCCCCAAACAGCAAAATTGTGAGACTGCTCTTTGCACATGTGAATAGTAACAGGGATCAAACTCATGGCCTTGTGCTTATAAAGCAGGCACGTTTAGCCCTTTAGTCACCCCTAGCCCCTCATGAGCCGCCCCTAATCCTTCATAAGGAAAACTTTTATTTTTACTTTCAGTAAGAAATCTTATATTTAGTATCTTATGCTTTAAAAAGAAACAGCATACTAAATTTAATTTTCTGTCCTAACTTCAAAGGATAGGGTTAACTTCAAGTAAGTCTCTGTGTACCTTGAAACAAACCCCATAAATCTCTGCACTAGCATTTTGTGGCTAGATGTTTGGTGGTAGAGGCAGTTTCTAGTTGCAACCAAAAGAAAGAAAGGTCCAAAAAGTAGATAACCAGTGATAAACCATGGCTCAAGTCTGTTGAAACATTCCTCTGTGCCGAATTCTGCGGAAAATTCAATGTGTTCTGATAAAATGCAATACTGTTTTAGAGAAAGCACAGGAAGAAAGAAGAAAGTGAGCCTGCCCATAATAAACAGCAAACTATCATGGGGGACATTTCCAAAGTTACAAAATTGAATGTCCAGCCTGAAGTCAAATATCTGTAAAGGGCTGCTTCTGGAGGTCAGCAGTTAGGAATGATGGTCAGGAAAAGAAATACCCCCAGAGACATGGTGGCCATGTCATAAACATAGCAAAGCCTGATGTTGGGGGAGAAAAATCTCACTGTCTAGAGGGCAGGATGACACAGGATCCTCCAGCAGAGTCTGTGAGAGACACCATCCTTTTGGAAAATGGCTCCATCTCCACAGCATCTTAGCAGCGAGGGGAGGAAACCCTTGGCTAGCCCATCTGCTTTCCTAGATTCACACACTCTTGTGTTTGAGACTTTTCTACGACAGTAATCATTCAGTGCATTTTATTTCCAAGACCATGGGGGAAAAAAGAGCAGAAATAAATACCACAGTCTTGGCATAATAGCAAGAATAGAGGGGGAAAGACAGATAGGAGCTAGTTCAACCAAGGCAAACCTTTCCATTTGTTGTGAGATGAAGCAAGGATAACAGGCTCCCATCAGGAATCTTTTTTCCTCAGGAGTGTCATTCTAAGCTTTCGAGGTGTACTCTGTTCCTATTAAGTACAGTAAAGATTTCTCTGCTCCTGAAAAGAATTCCTGTGTCCAGGAATTCACGCTTACTGAAGAGACCACAGCCAGTAAAACTGCTGAGCAGGGATATCTCACATGGGCTAAGCACCATGCTGTGCCTGAAGTGGAATTCTGTGCAGTCTGGAACCTTCTGTTCTGCCAATAACTGTGAGCGATAGTGGGCAAGTTCCTTCACCTCCCTGGCCAACCACTTCCTCAAACATAAACTAAGGTCATAACAAAGACCTTGTATGGTCAAAAAGTAAAATTACTAGCTGGCCTTATGCAGAAGGCACATGAGAAATGTCCTTTTCCTTTTGCTTTCTCAACTCCCTCACTTCATGCCTTACTATTGCCAAGGTAAGTGCTCTTGGATGCTCTATACCTATAGAGTAACCACCATGTGCAGTGAAAGAGGACATTCTCCTAAAGAAATCTCAAGAAGGTAATATTCATGGTGACAGGGAAGATAATGTTGCCAGAAGACTCCATGGTGGAAGATTGTCACAATGAAATAAGTCAGGGCTTTGGAAATTAGATGTCATAGGCACAAACAAAGGATCAGTCCAGAGAAGCTTTTTACCTGGCTAACTATTACAAAGATTTTTAGGTTCCAGTTTATTATTTGAGAACTAGTTAGGCTTAAAGGAGATGAGTAGCCACAACATTTTATACTGAGTGGGTGTGAATTAACGCTGGTCTCCTCTTTGTTTCAGTATGTGCACATTTTAGCAGAAAGAGAAATAAATGAGCTTTGGTTTCACCTGTTGTGATTCTCCAACCAACTAAAAACAATTTAAAAACACAAACACACAAATGCTGCTAAAGCTACCATCAACATCGTGAACTTCTTAACTTGAGGAAGGGACCTAATTTTGTCTGAAGGAAGGAGAATTAAGGAACCTGTACGTCGATTTCTCTTTCTTTTCTAGATGAGCTACCCAATGCTGAAAATAGTCAAACAGTGTCTCAAAGTTGAGTTGTCTAGCTGGGTCTTGAAGCAAGACCTTAGCTGCTTCATTCAGCATGTTCTAAGATATTAATTTCAAACTACCATGCATTAAAGAAGAAAAAAATGCAAAGGTCTATACAAGAGTTTCAACATATAGCCATTGCTATTTCTGGCAATGAGAATTTTGAGGAATCCTCAACCCTGATGCTTGCAGATATAAGTACTTGAAAACTTGTCTTATCACTAGCTTGAAAGGCCTCTTTACATTTTCCAAGTGGGCTCAATACCACAGTGAAAAGCCGATAGGCAGGTTTGGCTAAGCCAGGCTGTTTCTTCACATGTCATTCCTTTTGGCTTTAGTCAAGCAACATAGAGGCTCTCAGATATTATTTTTATAAGAACTTGCTGAAAATCACTAAAAATATCTGTAGCAGAAATTTGGACAAACAAGATGACTGGGAACAAGATGACTGAGTATAGCAAAAAATTCAATGCAGTAGACTAATGTTTACAGTCTCAAACTGACAACTTTGAGCTACCCTTCTGAATAACTCAGAATACTATCTTTTTGGAGCTCAGTGTCAGTGGGTATTTGTCACATCCCCTCTTTTTAGCCCCATGCCTTTCTGGAAAACAGACATCCTGCCCCCACCCCACTCAGTTCTAAGGGACAAGATCCTGGTGCATCTGCCAGGAGTTCTCAACCTCAGTACCATGTATATTTGGGGTGTTCTTTGCTAGGGGGGGTGCTCTGTGCTCTAGATTGGACATTTAGCATTAATACTGACTGGTCCCCATAGGGACCAATGTCTTTGGAATATGTCAGTCACAGGAATACCTTTTTACCTACAATTAGTCCAAGTACGTGGGTGAATTCTGGCTATTGAGATCCTACAGGAAAGATTTCAGATTTGGATTCTGAAAACAGATCCCACACTCAAAGGCAATGATGATTGTCATTCTTGAGGACACTGTTATGTTTGGAGGAGATGTGTATACAGGTGTCAATATACTTGGAGTTGCACTACCCACAATGCAACCTACTGAGAACCTGGCTTGAGATGAAACTGAACAGCCCTGGTTATTGGTTGGAGGAAAGAACTTCTTTACTTTTAAGTTGAGTTGGGGTTTCCTCAAATTATAGCAGAAAGTTCTTTATATAAAGTTCCAACTGTATTGTACATTACACATATTCATGAGAGCAATGTAAACATCTAGAACTAAAGTTCCCTGACACTAAAATATACTTATTTCCATCTTAAGATTACTTTATGTTATTTATAACATTCCTAGAATTTCATTACCCTCCCATTCACAATTACTAACCATTATTAAGAAATAATTGAATGTTTATAATATAAAAATATACATTAAAAAACTAGAAACAAGCATGAAATTAAGTTAACTCTTGATTGGGCTACATGAGAACCAATTGTATCATTTTCTCTACTTTAGGCTACTTTATAAAACTAAAAAATATATAAGAATAAAGATGGGTGTGATCATAATTTTTTAAGTAAAATACAGATTCACTTGTTAAAACTTCAATTTTCAAATTAAGATTTCAAATTGATAACATTACTAAAATTTATGACTACATAAAATTGTAGATTCTGAAGGAAGGAAAAACTAAAATAAGGTGAAAAAAGTTATTTGTAAAACTTTAGAGATAACTGTACTATATAAAATAAAGATTAATATTCTTATCATATACAGATCCATTATGAATTAATAAAATAATCCAATAGGAAAATGTACAAACATGAAGAAGAAATTCATACACCAAGTCAAATAATAAAGACATAGAACTATTCTCAACTTTAGCAGCACAAGTAAAAATCAATGTGTATTGTTATTATTTATTATTATTTAATTACAAACCTCGAAAGAATTCTAAATAACCAGTGCTGGCAAAGGCAATTAAAATGCTCTGTTTTTAGAAATGTAAATTGCTTTATTTTAAAGGATAATTTGTAGATATGTATGTATTATATAGACACACAAATGTATGTGATACATGTGCATATAATTGCATTATCTTTTAATCCAACAGTTGACCATCTAGAATAGAGTCCCAAGTTAAAGGTTATTCATTATAGTGTTAATTAGAATATGAAAAAGCAGAAAATACATGTTATGTAGGTGATCAGTAATGGGCCATTCATGCAATTGAATGTTATATAACAATAAAAAAAACTATTTTAGTATAGTTACAACATAGAAAAAGGAGTATTTAATAAAAAGGTGAACAATCAAATATACCAATAAGGTTAATTTCTACTGAGTGATCAGTATTGATTAGGGGGAAATCCACACTAAAACTACACCAAGTAAGAGAAGAAAATTATCAAATAGGTAAAAAGCTAGGATGATTAGTAATAAGGTTGAGTGAGGAAGACGTAACAATATAAAATCTATATGGTTACAGAGTATGTTATCCTCTGAACCCGACAGAACATCAGAGAAATTTGTTTTTGCCAGGGGGAAGTAGCCCTCTAAGATGCCTCATGGACCTCACCTCCAGCCTGCTCTAGCATTGGTCTACTCCTTTCTCTGGAAATGGGATTCCAGAAAGGAATAAACAATAAGTGTTATGAAGATATGTATTAAAGCTGAGACCATCATCCAAAAAGCAAAATATCTTAGAATTTAAAGGAGAACTTGAGGACTGTATCAGAGTAAATGGAACCATGTGCCCAGAGAACCCCTTAATATCACTGGTTCCTGTTCTTCACACTGACTAGTTAGGTTTAGGCATCTTTGCATTAGCTCATCTGGTCGAACACTTGCACAGATCGCTGCTGGGGGAGCCCTGGCCAGGATTGAGAAAAGGTGGGCACACATGCTAAAGATCTCCACAGAACAGGGACTGAACAGCTGTAGAAACATATGAAGGCACAGAAAAAAGTCTGTGGGAAAAAATCAGCCTCTGAATACACAGTAAACATGTAAGAGTAAATAACAAAAAGCTAACAATAGCTATTACTGCTAGATAGTGAGATCACAGATTTTTCTCTTTCTTTTAGATAACTTTCTTAATTATCCCTCTTTTACTGCAAACATTTATTATGTTTATAATTAAAATCATTTATTCTGGTTTGTGAAAAAGATGCAGAATCTCCTGCCCCCATGCCAGGCTGTCTTTACCAGGGCCCCCCAGAGAGGGGGCGGGTTGAGTTTTCTTCCCCACTCCAAGCAGAACCCCGGCAGCCGAAAACCTTCAGAACACAGCCACAGCCATGCTCAAGGCCACTCTCCACTCGCTCAGATGAGCCTCATGCATGAAGGAACTGGCAGAGGGATCCAGGTATGCAAGACCTGTGGCTGAGATCTCCAAACCTGCTCAGATCTGGACTGGGTCTCCTCCACCCAGACCCCGTTTTTCAGTAGCTTGGCAGTCACACCCACAAACAGCCCCCGGCACCATGTAATCTCATCAATGGACAAGATCTAGAGACTATAAAACAAAGCTCCCATAAGAGAGCCATGCAGTATTTCCTGGAGCGCACAACCTCTTATAATCTAGCTGGGTCTCCTCCAGGGAACACCTGTAAGAACCATTAGAGGCTGCCCCAAAAGCCTCCATCCCTCTCAGAAAGTCCAGCAAGCTACTGAGAGTATTACACCTGCACTGCAGAGCCTGGCAAGCTACCTGTGATGTATTTGATATGCCAAAAACAGTAACAATAACGAGCCTCATTCCCATGACCTTGAAAAGAGCCCCCAATATGCCATTGGGCTATGCTAGCACGTGACAGGGATGAATGCAGTCGGTACTGACACCCACTCAAGCAAATTGATGATCAACAGGGTGACAAGTGACAAGTGACAAATGTATAAAAGACAAGATGGGCTAGATTAAGAGAAAGATAATATGTGAATGAGCTTGGTGTGAATCCCTTCTTCAATGTGTCTGCTCTTTCCTTTAATGTGTATATATTTTTTTCTATGCTACAAAATACTTAATTGCAAGCATATTTATTTTGTTAGGCATACAAATACTAAATAAATGAATTTATGAAATTGACTCCTTTCAATAGCAACAAAGGAAGAAAAGTTTCACAAAGTTTCTAAATAGTATAATATCATAAATCCAGTTTACTTTTAAGTAGTGTGGGGAGTATCTAATTTTCATGACAATGATTTCTAATTATAGTGATCAAACTAACAAATAATTGGAAAATATATGTGTACATGCTTTTATTCATAATAATAAACAAAGGCACTTTACCCTACTAGAGAGTAAAGTTTTAAAGGAACATGGGGGCAGGGGAGATACCTCAAAGGGTTGGAACACATACCTGACATTCACAAAACCTGAGTTCAATCCTCAGCACTGCATCACGCCTCGCTGGTGGGTGGCTGGAGATCACTCCACAGCAGGTAGGGCATTTGTCTTGCATGTGGCCAACTTGGGTTCAATTTCCAGCATCCCACATGGTCTACCGAGCACCTCCAGGAGTAATTCCTGAGTGCAGAGCCAGGAGTAACCCCTGCGCATTGCCAGGTGTGACACAAAAAGCAAAACAAAACAAAACAAAACAAAACAAAAAATCAAGCCTCACTGGGCCTAACCCTGATGACCCCTGAGCACAGACAAGTATAGTTCTGAGCACTGTCTGGGTAACCCAAGTGGCTCCCAGCTCCACTAGGTCAAGCTACGCTGCAGCCACAGGCCTGGCATTGAACTCTGAGGCTCACAAAGCCAGCATGAGCATTAGCAGAAGTGGCCTGGGGATACTGGAGGACTGTTGAGAAGTTCCCAAAATATCACAGCATAAAGTAAAGGAACAAAGGAATAAAGGAGGAGAGAGATGGAGGGCCACAGCATTTTCAAGAAAATACTAAACATTATTTTACTCTTTATCCACTCCCTCCAAAAAGAATGACCCATTTTCACTTTAATAAATTGTTTCTTTCAAAATGCAGTTTATTCAGCTTTTAACTTTTTCAGCGTAAACAGAAACTAAGTATAGGAATTGGCAGGAGGAACAGTGCCATAGATTGGAGAGATAGTACAGGAAGTAAGGCATGTGTAGAGTCCTTTTGTGGGGGGCAGGAGTGGGAGAGGGCTCCCAAGCAGTGCCCAGGACATTCTGGGCCCCTCCTAGCAGTTCTCAGCCAAGCGACTGGTTCAGTGTCAGAACGTGGTTCTGCTCAGACCCTGTGGTGCTGTATGCAAGGCAGGTGTTTTAATTCCTGTACTGTCACTCTGACCCCAAACTCTGCAGTCTTTTGGAAACAAATAAACATGTTAAATGATTTTAAACTATACCTGCTAAATCTAGTTGATGATTTAGAGTAACCTTGTTATAAACCATGGAAGAGAAACTAAACAAAACCAATTACAGTGTTAGGGGGGTATTATACAAAACTTGATTTGCTTTATTCTTAGCCACTCATAAATGCCTTTGAGACAGAAAATATTCAAGAATAGCAGTTTTTCAATTTTATATTTTATGTTGCTACCAGCAATATTTTGTGCCAGCCACTAGTCTAAGCAATTTACATGTACTTACTCATTTCATTCTAACACACTGTGTGACGAAGATACATTTCCCATCATCTCCATTTTATAGGTGAAGAAACTGAGTCACATCAACATTATAAACCTACACAAGGTCAGAGATGCCAGGTGAATTGCAAAGCCACCATTTGAACCTGATTATTCTGAATGTTTCATGCATGTAATTAATTATTCTCAATAAATTCTCAATCACTTCCTTACCTTAGAAGACCTTGGTTTGAAAGATGCTTTGAAAGCTCCTGACACCCAAAATTGTACCCAGACTAGATAAATCAGCATTTCTGAGCAAGATTCCCAGGAAGCAAAAATTTTAAATCTCCCCTGAAATATCCAACATAGAAGCAATTTTGACAACAACGGCACGGAGCCGTATTGCCTTATTGATTACTAGACTCAGTTTCACTCCAAGTAGATGCTGCTTAATATTTTTGACATGAAAATTAACATTGATTTAAAGCTAGCTTAACTTGTATGACATACACTAAATTGCTGATTGAGTGAACAACAGATTCAGAACAACCTGAAAGAACTGTCAGAACTATATGAACTTTCTTATAGTAGACCTGCATCCAAATTTAAAACACATTTTTTCCCCAGACCTTCATTTACTCCCCTCCCACACCTCACACCTGCACCACTTCACCCCCAACCTGCCACACACTCTCACAAGGAGAGGTTTAGCTTAAAGAAGCAAACACAAAAATATGGCAAAGATGGGGGTCATATTCATTAATATACAATTAATATACAATACCTATGATCAAGATCACGATCATCCTGTTGTTCTTCGATTGCCTCGAGCAGGTACCAGTAATGTCTCCTTCATCCTAGCCCTGAGATTTTAAAGAGTGCCATATTCAAGGCTCTTTCAGGGTTAGGAGAATGAGACCCA
>JAOXYA010137683.1:0-10164 GCA_028565675.1 Sorex palustris | reverse complement strand
GATGGGAGATGTGGACTGAAAGTAGACTATAGACCAAACATGATGGCCACTTAATACCTCTACTGCAAACCACAACACCCAAAAAGAGAGAGAGAGAGCAAAAGGGAATGTCCTGCCACAGAGGCGGGGTGGGGTGGAAGGGATGGGGTGGGGTTGGTGGGAGGAATGCTGGGACCATTGGTGGTGGTAAATGGGCACTGGTGGAGGGATGGGTACTTGACCATTGTATGACTGAAACACAAGCACGAAAGTTTGTAAGTCTGTAACTATACCCCACGGTGATTCACTAATAAAAGAATTTAAAAAAAAAAGAAAGAAAAAGAAACTGTGGTACAGGGGCCAGAGTGATAGTACAGTGGGTAGGGCGTTTGTCTTGTATGTGGCTGACTCAGGTTCAATCCCCAGCATTTCATATGGTCCCCCAAGCACCTCCAGGAGTAACTCCTGAGTGCAGAGCCAGGAGTAACCCCTGAGCATCGCTGAGTGTGACCCATAAAGAAAAAAAAAAGGATTATGTGGTAAAGAGACACAATGGAATACTAGGCAGCTCTAAGAATCACATCGGACTGAAAAGATAGCACAGCTGGTAGGGCACTTGCCTTAGCACGTGGCTGACCAGGTTTAATCCCCTGCATCCCATATGGCTCTGCAAGTCCCACTAGGAGTGATTCCTGAGTGCAGAGGAAGGAATAACCCCTGTGCACCACCAGATATGATTTCCAAACAGTAACAACAAAACAAAAAACCCCCAAAGAACAACTCATACCATTTCTCATGACATGAATGGAACTAGGGTATGTCATGCTGAATTAAGTTAGTCAGAAGGAAAGGGGAATATATAGAAGGATCTCTCTGGGAACTTAAAAGATATGCAGAAAGGTAGCAACAAAGAATCAATGGCAACACAACAGGAGAATTGATCCACACAAGCTGAAGTTGGTGGGAAGGAGGGGTTAAAGGCAGAAATGGGGCCTGAGAGATAGCACAGTGGGTAGGGCGTTTGCTTTGCATCTGGCTGACCTGGGTTCAATCCCTGGCATCCCAAGCACTGCCAGGAGTAATTCCTGAGTGTAGCAGAGACAGGAGTAAGTCCTGAACATTGCTGGGTGTAACCCAAAAAAGTCACACAACACACACACACACACACACACAAAGAAAGGTAGGAATGTAGGGGTCCTCAGGGAAAGGAGTTGGGTACACTGTTGATGAATGTGTTGTTGGAATTATACGATGAAAAGCTATCATGAACTGTACTGTAAACCATAGAACCTCAATAAATTAAAAATATTTTTAAAAAAGGAAAGAAAAAGTCCTGAAAATAGTGAAAATGATGACACAATCATGTGATTTATTTGTTTTTGGGTTTTGGGCCACACCCAGTTGTGCACAGGGTTTACAGGAATTATTCCTGGTGGTCCTGGGGGACCATATGGGATGCCAGAGATCAAACCAGGCCAATCGCAGGCAAGGCAAGCACCCTATTCACTGGACTATCTCTCTGGTTTCCCTAAGTTGTTCTCTCTCTCTCTCTCTCTCTCTCTCTCTCTCTCTCTCTCTTAGGGGGGCAAACCCAGTGGTGCTCAGGGCCTATTCTTGGCTCTGTGCTCAATGATCACTCCTAAGTAGCTCAGGGGATCCTAAGGGGTACAGGGGAGTGCAACCGGGTCAGCCGTGTGCCAGGCAAGTGCCTTACCTATTGTACTATTGCTCCAGCTCTCAAATGTTAAGTTTTGATTTATGTATACTTCTTAATAAAAAAAAAAGTCGAATGGAAAATAAATGAAACCGACCAATCCTGCTTTCAGCCTTTCTAGTTCCAAAAAGGGAACAGTACATGCCATTCTCTGCTTGGGAGCGGGGCCTGGAGGAGAGTTCTGGCTTCACTCTCCCGGGGGAAAAGGCATAGGGAGGGCCTCTGGGCTGCTGCCGCCAACCTCCAGGCTTGGTAGCACAGTCCCCCTCTACCAGCCAGGGACAGGGCCTTCCTATCCCGGCATCTGCCCGCCACAGCCCCACAGCATGTGCAATGCGTGCATCGACCTTTCACAGACCCCACACACCAGCCCCAAGCCCCCACCCCCAGGAGCCCGAGTGCATCCTGCTCCCTCCCGCTCCTTACGAAGCCGCCTTGCTGGGCTTATCTCTTGTGCAGTGCAGCCAGAGAGCCGGTCCTGTTTGGCTGCTCATTAGTGTTTCTCACATTGACATGTACATTCATCCTTATTCAAAGGAAATGTCTTTCTTTCTTTCTTTCTTTCTTTCTTTCTTTCTTTCTTTCTTTCTTTTGGATTTTTGGATCACACCTGGCGATGCACAGGGGCTACTCCTGGCTCTGCACTCAGGAATTACCCCTGGGGACCATATGGGATATTGGGAATCGAACCCTGGTTGGCCACGTGCAAGGCAAATGCCCTACCTGCTGTGCTATCGCTCCAGCTCTCTTTTCTTTCCTTCCTTCCTTCCTTCCTTCCTTCCTTCCTTCCTTCCTTCCTTCCTTCCTTCCTTCCTTTTCCTTCCTCTCTTTTCTTCTTTCCTCTTTTTCTTTCTTTCCCTCCCTGCCTCTTCCTTCCTTCCTCCCTTTATCTCTTTCTTCCTCTCTCCTTCCCTTCCTTTCTTTTCTTTACTTCTTTTTTTGTTTGGGGGTCACAACTGCTGGTTGTTCAGGATTTACACCTGGCTCAGGGATCACTCTTGGCAGACTTGGGGGGCCATTTGGGCTGCCAGGGCTGGCCCTATGCAAGGCAAGTACCTCTCTGCCTCAAGGCAGTGTAACTATTTTCATATTTACATTGCAAATAAGCCTCAAGAATTACACGCTAAATTCCTTAAGGGGCCAGGGATGGTTCAATGGTGAAAGGGCTTGCTCTGCAAGCGTGGGGCTGTGAGTTTGATTCCCAGAGCTGCCCGCATGCATGCAGTGTGCTCCTGTCATCTGCTGTCCCGATCAGGTGTGTGTGTGTGTGTGTGTGTGTGTGTTTATGTGCAAACAAAAAAGACATTACAAGCACTGTTGCCAGCCCCCCCCCCCCATACCTGCACACCAGAAGAGCAACTAAAGAGTACATCTCAGTGCCTGGGGGCTCACCCTTCACCGCTGGCAGGTTTGGGGGGGGACCATGTGGTGCTGTGAACCAAACCCGGGTCTCCTGCACGAAGAACACGTGCTCCAGCCTGTCAAACTATCTCAACATCTGAGACCTAAGTTTGAACCTGAGCATGACATGCCCTCCCCACCTCCAATCCCCCAGCGCCACACTGCTGGAGCAGCCCTGGTGGTCCCCAGCAGCACGGGGCCGAGCAGCTCTGCATCCTTGGGCCCTAAGCACTGAACAGCTCGGCCAGATTGGCTGAGAAGTACGGTGAGTGATGCCTGGAGCCCCTGAACACTGCTTGGGAGGGCCCCTCTACGATGAAAGTGTGATACATGTACAAAACTCTGAAACCTCAGGAGCACTGCTCCAGGAGCACAACCAAGTCAACAAGTACCAAAACCTGAAGTGGGGCTCCCAGGGGGGATCAGGACTGGGGATGGGGACCCCCGATCACACACACTCAAGTTATCACAGCATCAATCACCATGGGAAGGCAGGGCAACGTTCTTTCAAAAGATAAACTCGGCACCTTTAGATCCATTTCAAAATCCCCATAAAAGAGAGGCCAGGAAGATGGCACAGAGGGCGAGGGCACCTGCCTTGCGTGCCACTGACCCTGGCTCAATCCCTGGCACCATATATGGCTCTGTGAACACTTCTACGTGTGGCCCCCAAATCCAAAAGTAAGCAAAATCAATCAGTCAAGTTCGTGCGTGAAAGGGAATAGTGCAGGCCCTTTGTGGAGATCTGGAGCTGCTACTGCTGCCACCTCAGTCTGAAGTCTCTGCGGTCTCGCCCGCACTCCCGGAAGCCCACAGAGGAAAAGGACCCCAGTGGCTGAGGGGC
Source organism: Sorex palustris (assembly GCA_028565675.1). NCBI lineage: Eukaryota > Metazoa > Chordata > Mammalia > Eulipotyphla > Soricidae > Sorex > Sorex palustris. The sequence goes on along the minus strand of JAOXYA010137683.1, from coordinate 6,226 downwards.
AGTGCAAAGTCCCTCAACCTGGAGCACCAGGGCTCTGAGCTGAGGGCAGCCGAGTGCACAGAGAACTCTCGGCAGAAGCAGGCAGGCCAGCGTGGCCTCCTGAGAAAAGGATGAGTCCAGGAGTCCTTTGTAGGGGTCACAGGGCCAGGAATGCCTCTGGGGTGAGCATCCGGGAAGGAACGGGGCGCTGGCTATCCACCCTGCAGACCGAGAAAGCTGGAAGTGTCTGGTCAGCACAGATTCTGCAAGCCACGCCCAGCAGTTGTCCAGTTCCAGCCCTGCCCCTGGGGCTGAATGTGACAGAGGCCTGCTTCCACTGCGCTGCAGAGGCTCCTTGGGACATGCGGGGGTTGGTGACGCATTTTGATGAACAGACTCTCTGAAGCTGGGGCAGAGGTCAGACTTTTTCTGGAAGGTTCCTCCTAGTCTGGAAGTCCTTACTGGCACCTGGGAGGCCTCTTCCCCCCCAGCCCCCTCTCTATTTCGATGAAATTTTCTTCCTTCCAAGTGCTTGTTTAGCTTGCCATTGCATACTACAGGGGCACAACACATATTTGTCTGCTTCATCCACCCATCAGCATTTTTTCCTGATAACATCAACTAACCAAGGATGTTATTTGTTGACAGGCTATATCCGGCATTGCTCAGGTCTTGCCTCTGTGTTCAGGGATCCCTCTGGGTGGGGATCAGGGGGACCTGGGGTTGAACTCAGATAGGCTGCATGCAAGCCTTCCCTTTTTCTCCAGTCATAAGGCCTTTTTTTTTTCCTTTTTGGGGTCACACCTAGCAATGCACAGGGGTTACACCTGGCTCATGCACTCAGGAATTACGCCTGGTGGTGCTCGGGGGACCATATGAGATGCTGAGAATTGAACCCGGGTCGGCCATGTGCAAGGCAAATGCCCTACCCGCTGTGCTATCACTCCAGCCCTAGCCTTTTTTTTTTAATGTATTTTTTAATTTTTTAATTTATTCACTGTATTTACAAAGCTGCTGATAACAGTTTCTGGCATTCAATGTTCCAACTCCAACCCGTTACCAGAGTCAGCATTCCTACCCCCCACCCCCCAGCAAATCTTTGTCTATCGGACCCTGCTCCTTCCACAGGTGCTTCTTTGCCAACTGCCACCAGCGACCTGCACTCCTGCTGACTCTATCAAGCTAACCCTGTCCCCTTCTGTTTGGGCTGCAGCGATTTTTAAAGGAGAATTTGGAGCCTCTATGGATTCCACTGAAAACTAAAGTTAGCCTCAATGTGACTCCTCTGTGACCTCATGGCTTCCGCCCTCCAGTGTCCTCTCAACCATCCCTTTCAAACTCCTACCTCAGCACCCCTACACATCTCCCCTTCCCATCTCTGGAACTTTGGGACCCTGACACACTAAGGATTTCAAGGTCTCAAGGTGACCATCTGAAGCCAGGAAAAGGGGGGGACGAGTGGGGGGGAGCAAATTGAAGCATTTAGCTCACATTTTCCTAAGGTTATATGGGGTGGGGGAGGGGGAGAATCTTAAAGACCCCCTGCTCAAACTGGAGAAAACCTTAGCTCTTCCACTGCACCCCGGATCTAGAAGCACAACTTGGATGAAAGTATAAAACGGGGCAAAGACACAGCCCAAACCTTGTAAACTAGTGAGCTTCATATGTCACTGGAATTAGGCCTGACACAAAGCTAAAATGTTTAAATGAAAGTCCTAAAATCTCTATTTGCATCTGTATATTTATAAAACATGAAACATACAATAAAGCATGGTATATAAACTATCATAAACATATTTCCCTACTTCCAGAAGGTATTACAAAATTGACTTATAAAAATCCTTCATGGAGAATGGAGTTTCATCCTAATCTGTTTAGAGAGAAGTATTTATATAAATTAAATCTTGCTAATACTCTAGAAATATAAAAAACAAATCAGTGTTTTCTAAGTCCATGCAATTTGGGTAAATCTCTGATAAATAAGACTAGTTTAAAACTATTGCTTAGGGGTCAGAGAGAGAGAGAGCACAGTGGGTACGCCAGTTTGCTGGCATAGGCTCACCCAGGTTTGATCCCTGGCTTCCATATGGTCCTCTGAGCACCTCTAGGAGTGATCCCTGAGTGCAGAGCCAGGATTAAGTCCTGAGCACAGCTAGGGGTGGCCCCAAAAACAAAGAAAAAATAATAAAACTGTTGCCTTAATGGAACAGGTAAACCTTCAGAGTTGTCCATATTAAACATAATTTTCTTGTTTGCCTTTAGGTGACACTTGGCAGTGCTCAGAGGGTACTCCTGGCAGTGCTCAGGGATGGAACCTATGCTTCCTGCGTGCAGAGCCAGGGCTTCAGCCCAATGAACTATCTCACAGCCTACAGAGAGGTTTCCCAAATGAGCTTAAACATCAATAGCAGACTGATGCCCAAACTGGAGTTTGGTTTCTCTTTTTTGTTGTTTGTTTGGGGGCCATATCTAGTGCTCAGGGATCGATCCTGGTGGGGTGTTGGGGACCATATGCAGTGTCTGGTGAGTAAGGCACTATATGCAAAGTTACATGCAAAGTAAGTGCCTTAACCCCTATACTATGTCTAGGGCACTAAAGGCTCGTTTTTTTTTCTTTTCTTTTTGTTTTGTTTTTTGTTTTTTGACTTTTTGGGTCACCCCAGCAATGCACAGGGTTTACTTCTGGTTCTGCACTCAGGAATTATTCCTGTTGGTGCTTGAGGGACCATATGGGATGCTGGGGGTTGAACCCGGGTCAGCTGACTGTTCCCTAGAGTTTGTTTTACCCTTTGTTAAAACAAAATTCCTTAGATTACCAGAGTGCTTTTATTATTTTTTCTTGGGGGGGGGGTTGCCCTTCCCAAAAGCAGTGGTCAGGAGGTGTGAGGCCCTTCCTGACCATTCTCAGATCACAGAACCAGCAGTTCAACACAAAGGCCCAAGGATTCGGTGCTTCTCAGATTTTGCGATGCCAGGGATGACCTGGGCAATGCCAGGGATGACCTGGGCAATCCCAGGGATATCCAGGACCATCCAGTGATGCTTGAGGGCCTCCAGGGCTGCACCTAGTGATGCTCAGGACACCATGCAGGGCCACGTAGGGTCATTCAGGGTCAGCCGCATGCAGCGTCCTAATCCTGGTACTATCTCTCCAGTCTATTTTGTTTTGATTTTTCTTCATTTTTTCTTTCTTTTGTTCTAAATTCTGGGTCACACCTGGTGATGCTCAGAGCTTACTCCTGCCTTCACCTCAGGGGAAATTCTCAGGGGAGCAGATGTGGTGCTAGGGATTGAACTCAGGTGGGCCACAAATAAGGCAAACACCTTGCCAGCTGCACTATTTCTTGGACCTGCTCATTTGTTGTTTTTGTTTGGACCACACCTGGTGATGCTCAGGGGTTACTGCTGGCTCTGCACTCAGGAATTACTCCTGGCAGTGCTCGGAGGATCATATGGAATGCTGGGATCAAACCCAGGCCAGCTGCGTGCTGCTGTGCTATCGCTCCAGCCCCACAGAACCCACTCATTTTAAACCCCACTTGTGTAATCTTTTTGTCAAACTTATTTCTTCTAGAATGCGAAAGCTCCATATAAAAATGTTGATCATACAAAGACTTCCACCAAACACCAAACTCAGAACTGCACTGCCTCTGAGGCGTCTACTTCAGGCTGCCCAAGGATTCATTCCCAGGCTACACAGGGCCCCAACTCAGCCAGAGCAGATACAGAAGGTGAATTGCCATCCTTCAATCACCCAAAAAAATTAGGGATGGAATTCTCTGAGGGGAGAATGTTGGAGCTAGTAAGGTGAGTGCCGTGAAGGAGTGGGTGAAGGGAAAATGAAAGAGAAAATGGAAAAATTTCTCCATCAGGCAATTTAGACCATCTCATGTGTCTGATGAAAAACAGGGGGACTGGGTTGGAGAAATAGTACAGTGGATGGAGCGCTTGCCTGGCACGTGGCTGACCCGGGTTTGATTCCCCATACATTCCCAGAGCACAGCCGGGGTAATCCCTGAGCGCAGAACCAGGAGTAAGTGCTGAGCTCTATGGCCAAAAGCAAAACAAAGAGAGAGCTCAAACTGGCTCCAGCCCATTGGTGGTGGAAGTTCAGTAGTACCTTGGTCTTATTTTACTTTACTTTTTTTTTTTTACTTAAGAAAATATTTTTTTTATTGAATCACAGTGAGATACACAGTTACAAAGTTGTTCATGATTGGGTTACAGTCATATACTGTTCCAAGCACTCATTCCTTCACCAGTGTACATTTCCTGCCACAAAGAGTTCTTATTTCACTTTTCTTCTCATTAAGCCCCAAATATATATTAACCGAATTCCTCGCTGCATAATCAGATGCTAATAACACATGCAATGTACGAGCAAGCATGCAGTCTGTATGAGCATATGCAACTACCCCTATTTGCCCAACCCCTAGTATCTTACTCCTTAAAAAGCCCTCACCCGGAGCGACTACCTGGAGAACACCGGCATCCATGCTTCCTGGTTATATCCTTACCTCCCTTTATTATCTCCTTCATAAATCTCTACTATCTACACTCTTGGCTGGCTGCGATAGCACAGCGGTAGGGCCTTTGCCTTGCACGCAGCCAACATGGCTGACCAGAGTTCGATTCCTTCGCCCCTCTCGGAGAGCCCAGCAAGCTACTGAGAGTATTCGATATGCCAGACACAGTAACAACGAAGTCTCCAATGGAGACGTTACTGGGCCCTCTTGAGCAAATCGATGATAAACAGGAGGGCCTTTACTATTAATTAAATGTAGAGAATTATAGAGTGAAAGTAATATAGAATAATTACACATATTAACAACATGGTTTTAAGTTTTAGTGATTAGTATCCAGAATAATGCAAAGAACTCTTACAACAATAATATCAACAATAAACAGCTCAATCCAAACACAGAATATTCAAAGAGCCACTTATCCGAAGGAGATATTCTAGATTACAGATGACCCACTCTGTGAAAATAATTAAAGAAGAGAAAAAACATCTGTATGGATGATCTTCAGATAAGTACTGATCGAGATTTGACAGACGCATTGGAGAACCTACGACATTATCATTCAACTTTGCTATAGTGCCTATACAATGGACAGATGAGACTTAGAAGATGACAGTGTGTTAGTCTAAACTTGATTGGGTGGTATAATTTTGGTGCAGACGTTTTTGATGATTACTGAAACAAATCAGTACATCTTTTAACATCCAATAAACTCTCCTCCTCTCCTCCTTCTATCCCTGTCCTTGTCACTGCCCCTATCCCACTTCCTGTCTCTGCCTCAGTCTCTCTTCTTCTCCTTGTCTTTCTTTCCCTCTCACTCTCTCTTACTTTCCTCTCCCCGTCTCTCTCACTCCTCCCTCTCTTCCTCTCTGGCTCTCTCTCTCTCTCTTTTCTCTCCCTCCAACTTTCCAATCAGTATAGATTTTCAGAAAAAGTCTGCTTTTTTTGTCCCTATCTAGAGACTATTGTGACATTTATGTTCCACAGCACATCATTACCTTGATAATGCATAATATCATTAATGATGTCATGTCAATTTTATCAGATGAGCAGAAAGCAGAAATTATTCTAGACTTTGTGGTAGGAAACACACATGAAGAAAGAAAAAAAATTCCCACAAAAACTTAAGAGCCATCTACTGTAGTGGTATTCCTAAAAGAACAGCAGTGGTCTGAGACATGTTGGAATATTCTTTTCAAGATAAAAATCTAATTGCTGTATCATCATCATGCTTTGAATGTCTTTAGATTCTGTATAATAATAAACCTCATTTTGGGATGTTCTAATAAATTTATCAAATTACCTAATAATCTGATAAGTTTGAATAGGACTCAGGGAAAAAGTAATTCTCTAGTGCTCCATGAGAACTCACATATTCTGATAATGCTTGACCTATCTGTGGCAGATAGTAATGCTTTCACGCTTTCAGAAGACTTTTATAAGATCCATTATAATGCAGATATTTGGGATTTTTGACCAGTATGACAATAAGAGTTGGAAACGATATATATATATTGATATATATGACTATATATATAGTTAGAAACTATATATATAGTCATATATGACAAAAAGCTATAACTTTCAGCTAAAAGTACCTTAGGATCCAATGTAGAACATAGTGACTGTACATGACAAAATTGTATTGTAAAGGTAAAGGCCCTCCCGTTGATCATCGATTTGCTCGAGCGGGCCCAGTAACATCTCCATTGGAGATTTTGTTG
>JAOXYA010137673.1:0-10164 GCA_028565675.1 Sorex palustris | reverse complement strand
TACTTTTTGGATCATGACAGAATTTGTCCATGACCATGCTCTTAACTTATAGTTAAGTATTATGGCACTTTGGCCTGGTCCATTTCGATGCCAAGGTAGCTCACAACTTGCCCTGGGTCCATCCAGTTCCTCATCAGGACGCTGATTTTGGGGTGCTAGGAACTAAGGGCAACTGAGGCTTAGGTCGAGAGAACAGATGTCCAGGAGGTAATATTATCTGGAGCCAATTAACTCCCAAGTTACAAAAGCACAGCATTAAGTGTCTCCTATGTCTATACAAAAAGGACACTGCTCTAAATTAACTATGCAAAGGACTTAAGGAAAAGAGAAAAACAATATTTACAAGTCAACAAAGCACAAAGAAAGAGGTTACAAATAAACACAAAGGAATGGGAGCACTGTGATGGGGGTAACCCAATAACCTAAGCTCCCTGTAGCAAGGTAGAAAGGACAAACCAATGTTGTCCTACAAGAAAGGAAGGCTGAGAGAGAAGAGAACCTTCTCCCACGTATCCATCTGGGGCAAGGCTCAGTGGTAATCAGATATTTTTGTTAATCTGGCAAACCTGCTTCCTGGGCCAGTACAGTGATAACTGTGATCTCTGAATAATAGGCATTCGCCATGTGTAATCCTCAGGAATTGCTAACCTAGAGTTGCATTGTATTTCTCCCCACGGTGTAGCTGCATATCCCAGGAAAGGGCCTTCCCTCCACCCCTGGTGGCCCATCTTCCTCCTCTCATGTTTTGCAGAGTCATGTGCTTTCATTTCCCAGTGAGCAGTGACCCAAGGCCATTGATGCCCAATACCACCAGCAGACTTAGATTTCAGCTTCAGGTTCCCCTGACTATGGGGAGCTATGAGGAGCTATGGGGCAAGGGCTTGGTGCACAGTCTGAGAACATGGTCATCGAAATGTGTTTTAATAGAAGGGGACCTCATCTCCAAGCATGTGCTCTACAGGTAAAAAACCCAAAAGTTGGGGGGGCAGAGCAATAGTACAGCCAGTAGGGCACTTGTCTTGCATGTGGCAGATCCAAGTTCCATCCCCAGAATCCCATATGGTCCCCCAAACCCACTAAGAATGATTCCTGCATGCAGCTAGGAATAAAGCATTGCTGGGTGTGGCCCAAAAACCCAACAAAAATAAATGAAAGAAGACAAGAATGCAAAAAAGAAAACTTCAAATGTACATCTGTCTGTTGGAGGGTATGATGCCCAGGAAAGCAGGCCTCCCTGCAGCTTCCCCAGAAAAACCCAGCCAAGGGCAGTTCTTGCTTCCCGCTCAGAAAGGGGGTGAATGCTGCCAAGTCCCTAGAGACACAGCCTACGACTCAGGAGATTGTGTGCTCATACTTAGCCAGCTGGAGCCTCTCTGTGGCCTGGACTAGGGTTGTCGCCTTCTTTCTGGATTGCCATTGTGTTTGGATGGTCCTGCCCACACTCACCCCCATTATAGATGGCATTTGGATCTGACTCACCGAGAACAGAGAACTGTGGGATAGCTTGGAAGCATCTGCACACCCACTTCTCTGGGCAAGCACCCCCAAATTCTGAGTATCCCTAGGCAAGGGTCCCATTCTGGCATCCAGAGTAAGACTCAAGAGGCCAGGTCACTGCAGTTCAGCAAAAACCGAGCAAACATTACAAAACAGTGGCAAACATCACACCCAAACATTCTTGAGCAAGAATGAGTGTGTGTGTGTGTAACAAAACCTCAAGTAATTTATAACTTGGTTTCTTCTATGGTCTAGTTCACTCTGCCCAGATGCCATAGGTGGGAAAAAACCAAAGGCGTCCACACCAACCTGCGTTCTCAGGCCACCACCAAGTAGGTCCGTGAAGACAGGGTCTTCCCCATGGGGCCACAGTTCCAGCCAACGTGCCAAAATGAAGAGCCACATGGTCCATTTCCTTCCTGTGGGGTCTTTCCTTGCTGAGGTTACCTCTCAGAAGTTGTATCCGGGATCACTCCTTTGGCAGCCACGTCTAAACTCGAAGTTATTCCAAATAAGCACACACGCCTGTGTGTGTGTGTGTGTGTGTGTGTGTGTGTTTGTGTGTGTGTGTGTGTGTGTGTATATATATGTTGGGGATGAAGGTCAGCAGAAAAAGCGCTCACTCTAGGCATGAAAAATCTTGGTATAGAAGTCTGAAGCTGTACAAAAGTCTAGCATCGTAAGCCAATGGTCAACCAGTACAGTTTGATTTTGAAACGGGAAAGAAAAGGCTTTGGGCATTCAGGAATTGCTAATGAACGCAGCCCTCTCAATGTGGGTGGAAGCGTCTCCTCCACCTGGCCCTCAAACTCCAAAGAGCAAGAGATGAGATCCTCCACTTGGTGTGGGGTTCACCACCTGAAGCAGAGGCATTAAATGGAGAACTGCTCCTGTCAGAGGGCCTGAGGAGTAAGAGAGAAGGGTGGAAAGGAATTTCCCCTTCACCTCTCCTGAAAGCCTGGTACATGTTGGTTAGATTCTTCTGCCTGCCCAGATCAATCCGAACACCTCCTGTTCATCAGCAAGGGGCTCCTGGGGGCTGCTGATGGATACTGGTGGAAACACATGTGAGCTCTTGTGACGCTTGAACACTTGTTCTACACATCTAGAAAATCTAAGAAGAACCAAGCCCAGCACCCTGTTGTCAGCATGTGTGTTCCCCTGTAATCACAACTCCCATTGAGTTTACTCTGAAAGTTCTCTCATTTTATTGTTTTGTTTTCTTTTGTTTGGGGGCCACAGCTGGCTGTGCCCAAGACTTATTCCTGCGTCTGCCATCAAGGATGGTGGCTCAAAGAACTCTGTGATTCCAGAGATCAAAACTGGGTAAGCTACATGCAAGGCAAGCATCTTCCCTGCTCCACTATCTTTCTGGCCCCTAAACTGTGAACTATTCCCTTTGTCAGATATGAATAATGATTTCCAGTTCCCAACCCTGCTGGTCAAGTAAAATAAGCTGTGCGACCAGACAGCTGAAAAAACAGGTGATTTTCAGCAACTGGCAGCCTCTGTGAGCCTTCCACAAATTCATCTCCTTCTGTTCTTTAAGCACAACTGGCTGGCAAATTTGCTGCCTCTGTGTTGAGGATCTCCCAGGAATACACTGGTGTCTGGAGCGGTTCCTGGTCCACTCGCAGCACAGATGATTCCTGCCAGGAAGCTGGAGGGGAGGACGCGAGGCAGAGGGACGGAAATGTCCAGGTTTTTCTTTCTCTTTAGGTCATGCTCATGAACGAAGCTGAGTGCAGAGGATTTGCTTCATGGGAGTTTCCCGAACCTTCCTAAGCAAAAGTGGGCAGTGATGAGAGGCCCTCTGAGGATGTCCTGGCAGGATCAGAGGTGGTGCTCTCACAGACAGGCCTCAGCTGGAGCCTTCCACACCCCCCCCACCCACTCTTCCTTCTCAGTCAGTGGAGGAAATGAACATAAATGCAGCCCATCCCTCAAGCGTTGGCCCCGGTGGACTCTGCTCGCCATTTCCAAGTCATACCCCACCCCACCCGTACTAATATTCACTTGGAAATTAGTGAGAAGAGTTCTAGTGTACTCTCTCCCCATCGGCAACTGTCTATATTCCAGGCAGGTTCCTGGAGTTGACCGTTCCTGGTTTTGGAAACACTAGTGAGGCCTCCATTCCCCCTACTCGCCCCGTCTGACCACACTTTGCATTTGGATCCAGTATCTGCCTGGTCTCTGCAGACATTGCTCCTGCAGAAAAGTGTTCCCAGTCTTAGGAGGTTTCCAGCCCCCACTTTTGAATGGTGGGAACCAAGTCCTTGGTGGTTATTTTTACCCAGCTCTAGCCAATTACCAGAAGAGCCCCCAAAATTCAGGGCTGGGTGCCTGAGAGTGAGACCAGCTCTCCTCTCGGGCTGCTTACAGTCAGGACAATAAAGGAAGAACAAATAATTAAGGCTGACTCCCTTGGTGTGGGGGTTGAGGGTGGTATCAGGAAACTTCCGAGTCTGTGCATCTCTCTGAAGGGACTCCTCGATAGTAAGCCATCGAGATGGAAAAAATACTGCTCAAAGCACGTGTATTTTTCTCGTCCACAACTTGTTTTCCACCCTGTTGCTCGGCCAGATCCACAAAGAGCCTGAGAGACAGCACAGGGGTAGTTAAAACACTGGCCTTTCACACCACCGACCCCAGATCAAATCCCCCACACCACATAGGATCTCACGAGCAGCACCAGGGCTCGCTCCTGAGCACAGAGAAATAGTCTCTGAGCACTAAGAGCTATTACTCCTCCCCCAGTATATAAATTGAATAAGCAACTCGCATGCAGGTATGGATACTGGCCTTGCACGAGGCCAACCTTGGTTCAATCCCTCACACCCTTAGGAGTGACCCCTGAGCACAGCCAGAAGTCTTGAGAGCCATGAGCTGTAACCTCCAAAGTAAAAGGAAACAGACCCCCCAAAGGCTGCAGAGGGAGCCCCAGAACCCTGGTGGTGGGGCAGGACCACTGATCTCTGACCTGCAGGAAGGAGAATTGGCTGGGATCCAGCGTTGGTGCCCCTGTGCCCTCAGCTACTACAGAGAGATACTTGAGGCCTGGAAGTCCACCCTGAAGGGTGGGCACTGAATTGTTTGTGATTTTATTCCTGCCTCCCAGGACAGTGAAGGTGTGTGCATGCACACACACGCACACACACACATGCACACACACAAGCATGCAAACACATCATATCATGCATGCACACATGCACACGTACATCATGCATGCACACACACTAATGCACATGCACGCACAGACACGCACACACATATGCACACATGCACACACAAGCATGCACACATGTACATCATGTGTGCACACAGGCACATGTACATCATGTATGCACACACACTAATGCACACACATGCACACACACAAACACACACACACTCCTTTTCCTGGGACCTTCCCTGGCAGGCCCTCTCCTTTCCCCAGTCTGTGGACATGGTGACAGATTTGGGCCTTGAGAACAAGTGTGTGGCTCTTGAGAGATCACAGGAGCAGGGCCCAACTCACAGATAGGACTTGGCTCCAAATGAGGATGGAGAGAGAAAGAGGGGAGGAGAGGAGAGAGGAGGGAAAGGGGGAAAGAGAGAAGGAAGGAGGAGAAGAGAGGTGAAGGAGATAGAGAGGGAAGCGGGGGTGGTAGTTTCCAGAGTGGGAGAAGAGGCCACCGGTACCACAGGCTCTGGGACAGGCTCTGGGTGTGGAAGAGACCTGGGAAGGCAGGGCTGAGGGAGAGATGCAGTGGTCAGTGGGGGCCTTTGGATTCTATTTGTTCACTTTTTCACTTTGTTTTGGTTAGGGGGCCACACCTGACGGAGCTCAGGGACTATTCCCGGTGTAGTGTGGGGGGTGGGGGGTATGCAACACTGGAGATCGAACTCATGCTCCTGCATGCTAACTGAGCCTGGGCTCCAATGTGTCTGAGCTCTGGGCTCTGTTGAGCCAGGCCTGAGATGACCTAGGGATCTTTTTAGCCACATGGGGTCAATAAGATCCTGTTTTTCTTGAGTAACACATATATTTCATAAGCAGAATGGTGGAGACTCAAGTGTGTGGCCCTGAGACTGGCGTCTGGACCATCTCCACACATTCCTCCTTTCACTAGGCCCTCCCAACTTGTGTTCGTCTATGTGTGGAGGCATCCCGCGAGTTCCCCACTCCTTAGATGTCTCCCTCATCCTCCAGGAATCCTTTCTGGGTCACGGGGTTGCTGGGGCTGGGATGGTACCGCCAGAGAACTGGGCCAGCATCTCCTCCTGTTCTCTCCTACAGAAAGAATTGTCCCTAAATGGAGCCACCAAGTGACTCAGCTGTCCTTGTGAGCCCGGCACCCTCTGGAGCTACCTAGGCATCACCTCCCCGACCATCTGCCTCTGGGCACAGGGTGGCCTTGCTCTTCCCTTCCTGCTGCCTTCCTGGCCTGCCCCTAGCCCGCTGGGCATGCGCACAGACCTCCTGCGGTAGCCAAGAGTCAAAATAATCCTTCACTGGAAGCCGAAGGAAGAAGCGGCTGGACGGAGGCCAGCTCCTGTCGGAGCACGGTGTCCTCATTCATCAGCAAGAAACAAACAAGCTGGCGAATGCCGCTGGGAGGTCTCTGAGTGTTCCAGAACTCCGTGTCCAGGCTGAGCGGCAGTGTCGACCGGCCTAGCAGGACGGAGCCCCCAGCCAGTGCCTTTGCCCCTGGGCAGTGTTTCCTGGGCTTTGGTCTCCCTGGTCTTCTGCATGGGCACGGGGAAAGGACATTCTCAGAGCTGAGGAACCCAGTGCATTTATGGGAGAGGGAGGAGGAAGAAGCCAGGGAAACAGAGACAGGAAGGGGTGGTGGGGGGGAGTGCTGTGAGGGACTGGAAACCAGCCCGCACATACGGAAATATTAAGATAGTGATGGTGGCAGGGATGTGACTCAGCAGTAGAGTGTTTGCTCTGCAGATATGATACCTGGGTTCAATCCCTAGCACCTCAAAAAAAAGGGGGGGGAAGAAAAACACACACACACAAAAGAAAGGAGGGGTCCGTATGATAGTACAGTGGGTAGGGAGCTTGCCTTGCACTTGGTGGACAGGGGTTTATGGTCCCAGGAGTCATCCAAGAGGGGCTGGGGTGATAGTACAGCGGGTAGGGCCTTTGCCTTGCATGTGGCCGACCTGGGTTCGATTCCCCAGCATCCTATATGGTCCCCCGAGCACCGCAGTCCGGAGTAATTCCTGAGTGCAGAGCCAGGAGTAATCCCTGAGCATTGCCAGGTGTGGTCATAAAGCAGGATTACAGGGTGGGGGGAAGGGAGGGGAGGGGAGGTTAGTGTGTTTGCCTTGCTGGCACCAGAACTGTGTTTGGTCCCCAGCGCTACCAGCTTCTCTCACACGCCCCCAAGCATGACAGGGCCCCCAGGATCCACAGAACCTGAACACTGACCCACAGCCTGAATGATCAAGGATCACTGATGGCCACAAGGACCCTGGATGTCACTTCTTGGGAGATGCCTCTCTCCCTCTGCCCTCCAAGAAGAAAAAGTGATGATGGTGAAGAAAAGTTCATGAGAGCTAATTTCTAAAGCAAGGCTTTAAGCTCAAGTTATGCTATTGAAAGAGATCTCCCCTCCCCACCCCATCCCCTGGTGGGGGTAACACCAGGCAACACTTAAGGGTTACTCCTGGCTCTGTACTCAGGGATCACTACTGGTGGGCTTGGGTGACCACATAAGGTGCCAGGGATCAAACCCGGGCCTACAACATGCAAGGGAAGTACACTTTTGCTGTACTATTGCTCTGATCTCAAGAAAATATATATTTTTTCAAATTCACAAAGACAGAGGAAATTTGATCTGGACAAAGATGTGTGTGTGTGTGTGTGTGTGTGTCTGTGTATGTATCTGCATATATAAAGAGAAAAGAGAAAGACAGAGGGAGAGAGGAAGGAAGGGAGAGAGAGAGAAAGAGAGAGAGAGAGAGAGAGAGAGAGAGAGAGAGAAATTAAAGTCTCCATCTGCATCAACTCTTGGCACACTCCTGCTTTGGTGAACAAGTTTTTATTTACTTCTAGGGAAAAAAAACATGGGGGTTTGCCTCACATGTCGCCAATACCAATTTAATTTAATTCCCTGTCACTGTATATAGTCCCATGAGCATCACAAGGGGTGACTCCTGAGCACAGAGCCAGGAGGAGCCTTTGAGCACTGCTGAGTGTGGCCAGATCAAGAAAAGCATGCTTATTTAAATATATTGTTCTGTTCACACAAACCAGGTTACAATAATGCTCTTTTGTTCCTTGTTTTCACACGCTAAGCACCAAGGCACTTTTATAGCCGCACATTGTTAGAAGGGCTGCCTGATGTCATAGGAAAGGCTCAGTCACAAAAGCCAGGCCCCATGTGACACTGCCCTGGTTATTTACATGGTTCCCAAGCATAGCCAATCCTGCTTCTTGGTGTAGATGGATGGGCTGGAGTCTGAACAACTGCTGCCAAATTACTGCCTAGACACACTTCAGTTTGTGACAGATATCATCAACTGAGCATGCTTTACAAGCAGTTGTTTCCTGTGTCCGTTAGCATTCAATCGGTCTGCACAGAAACAAAATCTGAAATACTGTTGGCTTCATCACATGATGATTTATTCCCTTTGTAAAATAAGACCGAAGAGAGGTGATTCAGAGAGTCATGGGGGAACCTAGTTTCCACTGTCTTTCTGCTTCACCCCAGAGCAATGTGGCATCCATCTTCAAGGCCCCCTCATGGTCCAAAGTGACTTCCTGAATTCCATCCCTCACATATACATTTCAGGCTAACAGAAAAAGGATTAGAGAGGCAGGAAAAGGGGAAAGGAAGATCATACTTCCTACAACCATCTGCTCCCTTACAGGACCTTCCCAGGAAGTTCCACCTAATACTTCTCCTGGTATCTCACCACCAGAACTAAAGCACATGACCACACCTCATGATAAGGAGGCTGGGAAATGTTGAAGCCTGACAAACAAGTAGCATTCGGGAGACAAGGGGAGCAACTAGACTCTCCCACACAGCGTTACTCATCCTGATAAGCTCCCAAATGCTGCTGCTTGGCTGTTTTTAGCAGAAAGAGCTGCTACATCCATTTACAACAAACAAAAATGATCCTCTGCAACTCCCACCTTCTTGTGGCATGGCCTCATCCCTCTGAATGTGCACACTTGCAGGGCAACCTCGGAGAGTAAAGGGAACAGGCATAACAGCAGCCAGGAAGGCTTCACGTGGCTCCTGATACCTGACTGGAGCAGCTGCCTTCTAAGGGAAACCCCGGCATCATGCAGAATGAACACCCGGGAGCCTGGCATGGTGCTTTGAAGAAATACCAACTCAGAGCCTGTCTCATCAGCTCACCACACCCCACTCCCCCATATCGTTTTTAAAGAAAACTTCAGTTATATAATTTCATCTATAAATATCTCAGTGAGTATCTCTAAAAGATAAGGATGCTGGGGGGCATATCATAATGCCATTATCACATGCAAAAATAACAACAATCCCTTTATTAAATCAAAACCTGTTCAACTTTCCAAGTTGCAAAAACTTCTTAACCATGTGAGTCAAGAATTCCACTAGGTGGGGGCTGGAGTGAGAATACAGTGGATAGGGCACTTGCCTTGCATGCAGCTGACTGGGTTCGATCCCCAGCATCTTATATGGTCCCCCAAGTACCACCAGGAGTGATTCCTGAGTACAGAGCCAGGAGTAACCCCTGAGCATTGCTGAATGTTGTTCCCCCAAAACTGTAAAAAAAAACCACAAAACAAGGATTATTTAGGGGCTAGAGGTAATATAGCAGGTAGGGTGCTTGCCCTGTACACCGCCAACTCAGGCTCAACCCCCAGCACCACCATAAGTGGTCCCTTAAGCACTGCCAGAAGTAATTCCTGAGTCCAGAGCTAGGAGTTACTGCTGAGTTTCACTGGGCTTGATGCTTCCACTCCCCTCAAAAGCAGTGCTAAACGTGCTTAAGTTTCTTTAACTTATAGGTTTTCCTTCCCTCTCTCCTTTATTTACTCACCATTAAGACTCTTGCTATGGCAAATTCAATCATAGTCAAAAGACTGCAGCCTTTCAGTTTGCAGCCAGGCATCTAACCACTCCTCCAAGCTGCTCTCTGCCCTCACCCTGCTCCTCTCTTGCCCCATCCTGGTTTTGAGTCACCATCATCTCTTCGGAGTCCACTCTGCTGACCTCCTGATGGGCCTCCTGGGCACTCTTCACTCCTCTGTCTTGCCTGGAAGTGGTCTCGTGCCTTGGCCCCTCTGTGTGCACAGGAAGGAGACAGTCAGCAGAGGAAATGGCCAAGAAGCACTGCTAGGGCTGATCTTCATGAGTTGTCCCAAACCATGTCTCTAAAAAGAGCTTCCAAATGTGGCCACCACCAAATTCTGCTCCTCCTCCTCCACCACCCCCACATCTATAAATCAGATTGAAACTGGCCATGGGCTGGAGCGATAGCACAGTGGGTAGGGTGTTAGCCTTGCGTGCAGCCAGCCCGGCTGAGCCAGGCTTGATTCCTCTGCCCCTCTCAGAGAGCCTGGCAAGCTACCGAGAGTATCTCGCCCGCACAGCAAAGACTGGCAAGCTACCCATGGCGTATTCAATATGCCAAACACAGTAACAACAAGTCTCATGATGGAGACGTTACTGGGCC
>JAOXYA010137635.1:0-10165 GCA_028565675.1 Sorex palustris | reverse complement strand
TCATCGATTTGCTCAAGCAGGCACCAGTAACATCTCCATTGTGAGACTTGTTGTTACTGTTTTTGGCATATTGAATATGTCATGGGTAGCTTGCCAGGCTCTGCCATGTGGGCAGGATACTCTTCGTAGCTTACCGGGCTCTCCGAGAGGGGCAGAGGAATCAAGAAATATTTTTTTAATTAGCTGTGGAGATTTTTATTAGACTTTGAAGTTCGTTTTATGTGTTAGTTTGGTTAGAGTGGGAATTGTCAATAGTTCTTTTTTTAATGGAAGCATTAAGGTTTATGAAAGTATAAAATGGCTCCGTGCATGCCCTGTTTGCTGCCTCTGGCTCATCAAAGGAGGATGGAATGCTCCAATCCCAGAGCTGTTTCTCCCCATCTGGGTGCTTCACCCCACCTAGGTGAGCAATACTGTCCTTCCCTTGGCTTTTCTTCACCCACCTATCTTCAGACCAGTAGGATTGTCCCTCTGGTTTTCAGAAGCACACCACCAAGACATGCCACCAGGACACTGCCATCCTTCATACTTCACAGAAAACACACTTGGGACTCCTGAAATGAACCCACAGGTTCTGGAGTGGCTTGGCTGCCCCAACCACATAGCGCTAACAATCATTCAATCCTAGTTCCAGCACCTATTCCCACAAAAACTCACCAAGGTCACCATATTAGTAAGAAATCACAGAACCCTCAACTACAGCCAGAGGAGAGGCAGGACCAGGACATTATAAGTTGCCTTGGAATCTTCAAAGGAAATTCCAAACAACTAGGCAGAAACAACAGAAAAGGAAAAGACAAAGAATGATCCCTCACATATGCAGTATGTAAAGGAATGTAGTAAAGCAATAACAAATGCCCAAAGGCGACAGAAAAGCAGTACTGGTCTTTAGTAGGAAGTTTACCATGAGAGGATAGGGGAGAATTGGATGGAGCCTGGGGGAAGGCACTGGGACAAAGGTGGAGGGAAGTAGACACTGGTGGAGGGAATGATGCTGTAATGTTCACTGTCACTGTCCTCCCATTGTTCGTCGATTTTCTCGAGCGGGCCCAGTAACATCTCCATTGCGAGACTTGTTGTTACTGTGTTTGGCATATTGAATATGTCATGGGTAGCTTGCCAGGCTTTGCCGTGCGGGCGAGATACTCTCGGTAGCTAGCCAGGCTCATATATATATGCAAGGCATGAGCTCTCCCACTGAACTGACCCCATTCAAAGTTTACCTTATCTATCTACCTACCTATCTTGGTTTTGGGGTGCATACCTAGCAGTGCCTGGGGTCTGTTCCCAGGCTCTGTGCTGAGGGGCGTTCCCTGGAAGTGCTTGGGGAATCATATGGTGCCAGTAATAGAACTGGCCAGGCAGGTAACTTACCTCCTGGACTATCTCTTCAGGCCCAAGAAGAGTTTTGAGCAGAACCGGCCTCCAGACATCCTCCCCTTCTGTGTGTGTTTTCTCCTTTTGAAATTAATATTATTAGTTGACTTATTGAAGGCCGTTCTTGTGGACAAGCTTTGCGCTTCTTTCCTACACTGGAACATAAAAGAGTGCACCTGAATTGTAGCCATTCCCCAAAGACCTCAAGTCAATGCCTTGTTTTCACTTGCCCTTGAAGCTTATGACTCACAGGACTTCAGCAACCAACAAAGGGAAGAGTTGCCGTAGGGCAAGTGATGAGGCCCAGATCTTCCTCCTTTCCCGCCCTCTCCCAGGGCGCCACACATTCGGCACTGTGAGGTGTGCACCAGCCCAGAGGCTCTCAGAATCCTGTTCTGAAGAGTTCTTCATGAAGCGTTAGCGTTTTGGAGTGGTTGGTAAATCACTGGCCGTTAGTAATTGAGCTCATGGAAGGTCTTCCTGGTGTGGTTGGGAGGAAATGAAAGGATGGTTTTGGTTTTATTTTATTTTATTTTATTTTATTTTAACTTTTTGGCTTTTTGGGTCACACCCGCCGGTACACCGGAGTTACTCCTGACTTTGCACTCAGGAATTACTCCTGGCAGTGCTCAGGGGACCATATGGGATGCCAGAAAACAAAACTGGGTTGGCTGCGTACAAGGCAAATGCCCTACCTGCTGTGCTATCATTCCAGCCCCCTGAAAGGATGGTTCAATAAACTGAGTTTGTAACATGCAATTCCTCTGGATGTTGGCTTGTGGTTGGTTTAAGATTGGTGAAGGGGGCTGGAGAGATAGTTCAGCGGGGAAGGTGCTTGTCTTGCATGCAGCTGACCCAGTTTTAATCTCTGGCACCACATATGGTCCTCTGAGCCCAGCCAGGAATGGTCCCTGAGCACAGAGCCTGAGGACCTCTGAGTTTGGCTCCAAACAAAATACACTGATGAGAATATTGAGCTTAAGTCAGTCACCAATCCTCTCTAGCCCAGCCCTGGCGTGCTGGGTATTCAACAAAGCTGGAAGGATTTGCAGATATAGAGGGCTTAACTATGGCTTCTTGAAGGTGAACAGGGATATAAGCAGTGTATCATCAGCACTTTTGGGGTACCTCTTGCATCCTCTTAACTCTCACCTCTAACTCATGATCCAGCTGCAACAGTGTTCAGAGTAGGCTTTGGCTCAAGTCTGCCTGCCATCATCTCCCCTCGAGCATAGCCCTGAGTGAAGCATCTTTTATCTGCTGCTTAAATCATTTCTGGACCCCTTGTAGAACAGTGGCTGCTGAGAAGCTGCCTGGCGAATGCCTGGCCGGACTGTGACATGCGTGGGCTCCACGTCCGATAGGTTAGGCTTCGGCTTAGAGGATGTGTGTGCCAGTGTTAGCATATTCAGACCAACACGCCATCCCCATCATGAATGCTGGTCCCTAGAGTCCAGCTGTGTATAGATGCTGGGCTGCATAGTTACCTTCTAAGCTCTCCAAGAACGAGACCAGAAACTTACTTTCCCAGAATCCCTTGCAGTTAGGTAAGGGACCTATTAGCTGCCCATCAGTGTTCCAGTGTGTTCCAGTGAGGCTGATGGGAGATGAACATGTAAGAATCTGGCTCAACTTCTCTGGGGTTCAGGGTGGTACAGGCATCTAGTTCAAGGGCAGTGAAGGTTTGGGGTATAACCCGGGGCAGTCTTTACTGGGGTAGGACTGTAGAATGTGCGGATATTGTTCCAGTCATCATAGTCCCCACACCTTACTCTGATCCTCTTACAAATTCTGTGCCTGAAGATTGTAGCACTGTAGCACTGTCCTTCTGCTGTTCATTGATTTACTTGAGTGGGCACCAGTAATGTCTCCATTGTGAGACTTGTTACTATTTTTGGCATATTTAATACGTCATGGGGAACTTGCCAGGATCTGCTGTGTGGGCGGGATACTCTCGGTAGCTTGCTGGGCTCGCTGAGAGGGACGGAGGAATCGAAGCTGGGTCGGCCGTGTGCAAGGCAAACACCCTACCAGCTGTGCTATTGCTCCAGACCCCGACTGAAGATTATTTATAAAATTTATTTTCTGCTGATCTACCAAATTAGTGTACTATTTAGGGTGTGAGTTCAGCATCTCCCATGGCCCCCATTCCCCAAGGTATGTAACATGCAACAATGAGATGTTTTCTTATTTGCATACTCCTATTGAATGGATCTGATGACCACGCCTTGTTGGCATACCTATTGATGGCTGCTACTCTCTGCCAAGGCAGTGCACCAAATTTCTAAGCAATCAGGAGGAGAAGGGGAGAGTATGCATCTTCCCTTTAACAGCATGACCTGGAAGTTTAACATATTTTCCACTTACATCCCATTGGCCAACATAGTTACAGGTTCTGTAACCAGCCTGCCAAAGTTAAGGAAATGTAGTCATCTGGGGCAAAGGAAATAGTTATATCCAATAAAAATAGGGTCAAGGAGCCAAAGTGATTGTGTAGTCACTGGATCTCTTGTCTTGCATGTGGCCAGTCTGGTTTTGATCCCTTGCACCCCATCTGATCTTCCAAGACTGCCAGGTGTAAGCGTTGAACAGAGCCAGGTGTATCCAAAAACAAAACAAAACAAACGTATTAGGAATTGAGATCCCAAAGACTATGTATTGGCTTTTTGGGTCACACCCAGTGATGCTCAGGGCTTACTTCTAGCTCTGCACTCAGGAATCACTCCTGGCGATGCTCAGGGGACCGTACAGGATGCTGGATATTGACCACATGCAAGGCAAAGCTCTACCCACTGTATTATTATTCCAGTACCCCTGGAAGATAGTTTTGTTGTGGAAATTTTGCCTTACAGAAGGGCCCATGGGTTCGGTTCCCAACAGCACCCCACATCCCTGAATTGTCTCTCCGAAAGCTGCTGTTAAGGATCCCTAGTGCCACTATAAAGTGGTGAACTGCAATCAAGTGTGAGCAACAAACAGTAGCACCAACAAAAAGGGAAGGGAAAGGGGAATATAAATAAATAAGCAAAATAAAACAACAACAAGCAAAGCTGGGGTGGTTATCACTAGATGAAAGAAAGGCAAAGTGAATGCTGGAGGGAAGCAAAGTTTTCTTCCCTTCCCCAGAGCTTGATCCAGTATGAGCACTTAAACCTAGATTCATTAAAGACTATTTAGTGTTTTTTTTTTCCTTGTTGTTTGAGTATAGAATTCACCTAAAACATATATGTCACAATCAGGAGTGCAGCAGACCAACCCAGAATCATTGAGTTATGATTTCTGTGGTTTCTCTTTATTCAATCCCCCTGACATTTCTGCTTTATTCACTTTCTGGTATTGTAATTCCAAATGACCTTACTTCCTTCAATCTTTATGACTGGTTTTCTAGCCCTTGCAGAAAGGGCATAGCAAAAGATCTGTGGACAGGGTGAAGGTGAAAACAAAGGGTAACAGCAAGCAGGTTGGGGTGCGTGGGTGGGTGCGTGAGAACCTGGGGGGAAGATAAGCAAGAGAGGCAGCAGGATGACAGGGGAGACCACTGGACCACTGAAGCAAAGATAAGATTTGACCACTCTGCATTTATAAAGGTGTTTGCACTAGTTTGAGTTCCTGCCAAAAACATACACACAGACACAAAAACACCAGACTCTGGCTAATTGGGTAGAATAAAAAAAAATCTAATTAAAATAACATTGGGGGCCCCTGGAGAAATGACTCAGTGGTTAAAAGTCCTGCCTTGCAAGTCCAAGGTCATGAGTTTGATCCCCAGTGCGGCCCATCACAAGGACACAGTTATGTAGGCTCTGCCATCTGAGCCCCTGGCACTCAGGAGGGCATGAGCAAGATTCGCAAGTGAAGGTGTGAGAACGCTGGCTTGTGTGAGTCCCACAGTGACCTCCAGCAAGTGTTACCACCAGGGAGGGAGAGGCATCCAGGCCAAGGGTATGAGTATTGCCACAAGCTGTGTAACGCTGGGGTCATGGCAACAGGGCAACAACAACAAAAGAGAAGAGGAAGGAAGCACAAAAGAACAATGGCTCACACAATTCTTAGGAATTTCCTCTGAAGCTCAGCTTCCAGGACTGGGTCTCAAATCACATGGTGAAACTGGTTTGATTAGAAAACTGCCACCTCTCTCTGTCTTTCTCTGTCTCTCTGTTTCTCTGTCTCTGTGTCTGTCTGTCTGTCTGTCTGTCTCTCTCTCTCTCTCTTTCTCTCTCTCTTCCCCTCTCTCCTTTGGGGCATTGTGGTTCACAATACAGATACTGAAAAGTTATCAGGTATATCCCTTCACCTACTTTTAACACTCAGTTCTTGTCCACTGTGATCATTTCTAGCTATTATTATCATACTGGTCCCTTCTTTATCTTACCTACCCTCTGCCCCCCACACACTTGTGGTTGATTTCAACCACTGACGAGTCCTCTGAGCCCCTGTTTTCTCTCACCAAGGGTATTAAAGTCTGGGAAGGGAGGGTCGCTGGGAGGGAAATTGGGGACACTGGTGCTAGGAAATGTACACTGGTGGAGGGATGGGTGTTGGAACGATGTTAAGCTGAAACCTAATATGAACAACTTTGTAAAGGTCTATCTCACAGTGTTTCACTGTCACTGTCACTGTCCTCCCGCTGTTCATCGATTTGCTCCAGCGGGCTCAGTAACGTCTCCATTGTGAGACTTCTTGTTACTGTGTTTGGCATACATCACAGGTAGCTTGCCAGACTTTGCCATGCGGATGAAATACTCTCAGTAGCTTGCTGGGCTCTCCGAGAGGGGCGGAAGAATCGAACCTGGGTTGGT
Organism: Sorex palustris; assembly: GCA_028565675.1. NCBI lineage: Eukaryota > Metazoa > Chordata > Mammalia > Eulipotyphla > Soricidae > Sorex > Sorex palustris. The sequence goes on along the minus strand of JAOXYA010137635.1, from coordinate 3,989 downwards.
TGGGTCTGCTGCATGCAAGGCAAACGCCCTACTGCTGTGCTATCGCTCCAGTCCCACAGTGATTCAATAAAAATAAATAAATAAATAAATAAAACCTCCCAACTACCCCCCCCCAAAAAAAAGAAAGAAAAGGAAAGGAAAGGAAAGGAAAAAGAAACTGTAACCACTGGGCTTAAGCTGTGCCGTTCGCTTTTGTGCCAGGAGGTCAAGGTTGACAACGTATTGACCCTGGCTCCGAAACATTTCTGCATCCCGGAATCTGGTTCATCTGCTGTTGTTGTATGCTGGCTGCCTCTGTGCCAGCAAAGGAAACTCCTGGGCCAGCGCTTTGTAGCCCTGTGCAGCCCTGCCAGCTGCCCACTCAGATGGCAACAGGGAAGAATGGTCTTGCAGCTTATCTGCAGCGAATGAAGTACAGGGAGCAAGCTTTCTGAGTGGATTTATTTCTAACTTGTTTTACTGAATCACTGTGAGACACAGTTACAAACCTTTCATGATTGAGTTTCAGTCATACAGTGATCAAACACCCATCCCTCCACCAGTGTAGCTTTCCCATAACCTATGTCTCCAGTATCCCTCCCACCGCCACCCTCACACCAACTCCTGACTCTATGGCAGGTACTTTTCTTTTTACTCTTTCTCTACTTTTGGGCATATGGTTTGCAATACAGATACTGAGAGGCCATCACGTTTGGTCCTTTATCCACTTTCAGCGCACATCTCCCATCCTGAGCGATCCCTCCAACCATCATTGACTTAGTGATCCCTTCTCTATCCCAGCTGCCTTTTCTCCCAGCACTTGAGACAGGCTTCCAACCATGGAGCAATCCTCCTGGCCCTTGTCTCTACTGTCCTTGGGTGTTAGTCTCATACTATGTTATTTTATATTCTGCAAATGAGTGCAGTCGTTCAATGTCTGTCTCTCTCTTTCTGGCTCATTTTACATAGCATGATACTTTCTGATTGGTTTTATCACACAAAGGAACAATGGTTGAAAGGCCTGTCTGTCTCCATTTTTTGGTTGTTTGGCCATACCCAGAAGTGCTCAAGGATCCATCCTGGTGGAGCTTAAGGGACCATAAGCTGTACCAGGGATTGAATAGAGATCAATCTGCTGCGTGCAAGGCAAGCATCTTACCTCTTGTACTGTCTATTAGAACCCCAAAGCCACTGGCCTGTACGGAAACAGAACACATGTCTATGTCAGTAATTCATGTTGTTTGCTCTGCTAGAAAGAAAAACTCAGACATTTATTTTGAACTCAGATACGGGAAAAAACAATGGTTCCCCCTGCCAAACACACATTGAACTTGCCCTTCTAGTTCTGCGTTTTAAATAACAATCAGTCTTTCACTCTAAAGTTATTGCTGGGGACTTTTGTTTTAAACACACACACATACACACACACACACACTCCTCTTAACTTTTTTTATAACAACTTCCTACCATTCAACAAATGAGCATCAGAGACTTAAAGATTTGAGATTTGAGGCCAGAGAACTTGTATATAATGAACTTGGTGGCTAGCCCAGGTTTCTTTTGAAAAACGTTTTTAAAAATTTAGTCACTGTACATTACAAAGTTTAGTCATGATTGTGTTTCAGGCATACAGTATTGTTACACTAATCCCTTCACCAGTATCCACTTACCTCTCCCAGTTTCCCCCTACACACACACACACACACACACACACACACACACACACCATTTCCCTCCCTTCCACCAGGCTCTATGTGAGGTACTTCCCTACCTCCTCCAATAATTTTTAGCACTGTGGTTTACTGTTGCTGATTGAAGGGAAACAGGCCAAGTTTCTTGACTTAATGTTTTCCCTTTTTTATTACCTTGCATAAGAAACTCTGGTAATTTCTAAACTTAGAGAATGGATTTAATAAGTTGCACAGGCTTACTTAGTAACTTATTGTTGTTAGTCATGAACTCAGGGGCAGTTTACAAGAAAACAAGAGAGCACACAGAGACTCATTATCATTCCACATGAGTGTTTTCTTCTTAGTTACAGGGGCTCTGGAAGCCTCTTGGCAACGTCTCTTTTTCTTCTTCTTTTTTTTTTCTTTGCTTTTTGGGTCACACCCAGCGATACACAAGGCTTACTCCTGGCTCTGCACTCAGGAATTACTCCTGGCAGTGCTTGGGGGACCCTATGGGATGCTGGGAATTGAACCCGGTTCGGTTGCATGCAAGGCAAACGCCCTACCCGTTGTGCTATCGCTCCAGCCCTGGCAACACCTCTTCTTACAGCAGATTTTCTCAGAGCAGAGACACCCACCCATTGCCCTTCCTCTGGGTTTCTGGGGGTGATGGACATCGCTCAGAAGTTGATGGTTAACTGGGAGGCAAACTCTGCCTCTTATCATAGCTCACTATGAAAGCAAAACTTGAATTTCATGCCAGTCATTCTTCCACCTTTTTGAGGGTAGAAGAGTATCTGGGTTACCCTAATACTTACCAAAAAATGTCTAACATAACAAGATTTTCATGATAAAATGAAATATTTTATTACTTTTCATCTTGACATTTTGGCCTACCTATTTTTTTTAAACTGATATCTTTTGGCTGTTTTAATAAAATCATCATAAGTTCCCATGGTCTATTTATGTAAATTAAAAATAGTGCTGATGGGTGAAATCTGAAAGACAATTTTACTTAAAAGAGAATCTGTTCTACCTGAAAGTATTTTGGTGTGTTTGTATGTGAGAGAGATTTTTCTATTGCCAGAAACACACACACACACACACACACACACACACACACATTCACGAGTACATAACCACATATAAACACAAACTTGATTTCTTAATGAACTATCTACTATTTCTTTTATGCCTGACATTTGACTCATGCCAAGTTGGGAGTCTCCATGCTGCCTCCAAGTGCTGATTAATCCCATTTCAACGCCACTGACTCTTGCTTCACTTCAGGATTCAGTCCTGAGGAGGAGCCTGCCTTGATGCTGACTTTCGGGTGTTATCACTTATGAGGTTGCAGCCTGGAGAACCCGGTTTGATTTTTTTGTTTGTTTGCTTATCTGTTTGGGGGCCACAGCCTGCAGTGCTCAGAAGCTACTCCCATTTGAGTGCTCCTCCTGGAGGTGCGAGAGAGTCCAAGTGCTGCTGTGAATGGAACTCGGGCCTTCTGCATGCAAAGCATGTGCTCAGGGATGAAACTTGAGCCTTTTGCATGCAAGGCATGTGCTTGGTCCTTTGAACCATCTCCTTGATCCCTCTTGATGCATCTTCTGTTAAGTTTAAAATCAGCAGCTCAAAAATATGTATCTTATTTCTTTAATCAAAGAGTTGAGAGGGGTTACTTTTGAAGCATGACCCACCTAGAGCCCTGTGTTTGAATCAAAGATGCCCTAGGCCTAGTAGACCATCTCTCTAACAATAACCAAGACTGGGATAGTCCCCTGAGCAAAACATTTTAGGTCTCACAGAATATAATTAGGCAGACAAAAAAAGTGCCCAGGAAAGAGCAGAACAGATTGCAGGGCAAGAAAAACTGTCTAGGAAAGGGTAGAATAACAGTTTAGGGTCTTTGGATGTAGAGAGCAGCTTAAGCAAAGTAGAATAGGAAATTGTCAGGCCTGGACTCTACACTCCAAGGGGCCCTCTGGTCAGCTAAGTGAAGTGCTCAGCCTCTGCTCTTGTATCTGTTGTGCTTTTATGTCTTATTAACTATCCTTAATGTCTGTCATCTTAGGGCTGGAATGATAGCAGAGCGGGTAGGGCATTTGCCTTGTACGTGGCCGACCTGGGTTCGATTCCCAGCATCCCATATGATCCCCCGAGCACTGCCAGCAGCAATTCCTGAGTGCAAGAGCCAGGAATAAATCCTGAGCATCTCTGGGTGTGATCCAAGAAGCAAAAAAGAAAAAATTCTGTCAACTTAAACAATGGCTCACAGTATGGGAGGCCTCGAGGGGCCTGAACGGGAACTGAGCCACACGGCTCGGCGACAATACTGAAGGG
>JAOXYA010137577.1:0-10166 GCA_028565675.1 Sorex palustris | reverse complement strand
GCTTGCCGGGCTCTCCGAGAGGGGCGGAGGAATCGAACTCGGGTCGGCCATGTTGGCCGCGTGTAAGGCGAAAGCCCACCGCTGTGCTATCTCTCTAGCCCTAAAGTATTTTTAACTCTTCCAAAAATGCATTGCTAAGAAATTGACCTCAACCCTGTCAGAAAAGCTGTGCCCTGATATTTTATAACTTACAACTCAGTTTTTGCTGGCATTGCCTGAGGTAGTGTGTGCAAGATGATTAAGACACACCCTCTCTGATGTGTCATCAATTGTTTGGAGATAATGATATGAAATTAATAGTCACAGCCAGGGAAGATTTCAAATGTAATGTGTAAATCGAAGCACAGTCAAAAGGGAAAGAACCCCCTGAGACCAGTTGCTCTACTGCGTAGAGAAAAACATCTTTTCTACCTATTATCATTTATGAAGGTTTCAAGTCATAAATTTTTGTTTTGTTTTGGAGCCACACCTGGCTATGCTCAGGTGTAGTGGGGCGTGGCGGACCATATGAGATGTCAGGTATTGATCCAGGGTCACCCCATGCAAGACAAACATGCTACTTGCTGTATTTTTGCTCTGGCCCAATAAACTCATAAATTTTTTTCTTCTAGTTTCCACCATATTAATTCAAAATAGACAGATGTATATTTAAGAAAGAGACAATGAAGATAGCCTTCTGTTCCATTGCTGGCAGGTACTATCAGACTCTGTAAAACTAGAATACTCTGGCTTGCTGGTGTTTTTCTCCCACGTGAAATTTTCATTTCTGATTGCCAGTGCTGACTTGGCTGCCCCTGAAAACCTCAGGTCTCATAGTATTGTCACAAGCAGATATCATATTCCATTTGTTCTCCTCCCCTCTCCCCCACATTCTGTCACAATATTTGACCCACATTGCCTTCCCCACACCAATAGAGCATCTTCTAATACTTCCTCATACACTCAGATGAAATCTAGGTTCAATAGCATAGAAATCTCCAAGTTTTTTGTGGAAATCCAATAAACCTTGACTTGCAGCCTCTGGGATCTGGAGCACCACGCTCATGCCTTCCTTTCATCCTTGCCTCTCACTCAGCCTGACCAGTTTTCCACATCTTGGCTCCTAGAATCAAAAGTTGACCTTAAAAGCCCAGCATGTCAGTAGTCAACTTTGATTTTATAATATTTTGGGACTATTCTAAATGACTTTGGGGAAGATTAGGGTGGGGTACACCTGGTAGTTTCTGGGATTTACTACTGGGTCTGCCATGTTCAAGGAATAGATGATGGGAGGGAACTGTAACTGTTTTGACATACAAGTTCCTTTTGCCATACATAAAAGCTTCACCTAGTCACACAGGCCAATGCTTTTGTCATCATCAAGGGTCTTTAAATTGCATTTTATGAGCCTTTTTGAGAGCAGTGAACCTGCATACATTCAGCACATGATTGCTGCATTGCTGTGTGAAACACTACAAATTTCTCCTAGCAACCCTGCAACTCTCATTTTGGAGATTACCCGCAATTATTGGTATTCGCAGTCGTCTGCTGTGTGCTAGAAATGGATCTGAGCACTTTATCCATCCCCCTCCCCCATGACCCCACCATATCACCTTTACACAGCTGGAAGAAGGTAGGCCTATCTTCCTTTCTCTCTCTCTCTCTCTCTCTCTCTCTCTCTCTCTCTCTCTCTCTCTCTCTTCCTTTTTCTGTTTCACTTTTGGGTCATACCTGGCTGTGTTTAGGACTCCTGATTCTGTGCTCAGGGATCATCAGGGATCATTGTTGGCAGGGCTCATGGAACCAAATGGGATGCCACTGGGGATCAAACACAGGTTAACTGTATGCAAGACAAGTGCCCTATTCAATATACTAGCTCTTCCAAGTTTTATTATCATTTTACTATAAAGATCCCGAGGTTCAGAGATTAGTTAGGAGAAAGGCGTTAGTTAGCCATAACTAGGTAGGAGAAAGGCAAGGTTGTGAACTCAGGTCTATTGGCTTCCAAGTTCATAGAAGTCATCCTTTATGAGGTTGCCTATTGGTGTTGATATCTTGGTTGATGTATGCATTATAGAGGACTTTTTAAGGGTTGCATATCTTGTGTCTTCCTCTTTCATGATGCTGTGTTCTGTTCCCACAGATTGAGCCCTATATGCCATATGAATTTACATGTGAGGGAATGCTACAGAGAATCAATGCTTTCATTGAAAAACAGGTGAGATTCCTTCCTCCAAATCCAGTGTCTCTGCTATGTGTACTTCCTGTTACATTCAAGGTACCTATGAGCAGTTAAAAGCTCACTGTATTTCTATTATTATTTTCCTGCTTTGAAAGACTCCAGAGGTTGGGTTATGGTTCATTAGAATTCTAAAGCATGCATTTCTCCTGGTCACTCAAGGGATTCAGTGTGGTGAGGATTTTTTTTTCCCCCATGGTGGTGGAAGGTCAAACGAAAATTTACAACAGGAAATACGGGATGACCAAGATTAAAATCTCCTTGAGAATCAGATCTGTGCCTTGAATGAACCCTTCTAATCTCTGGGTGCAGAGAGTAACAGAAACCATGCTCTGGTTTTCTGTTCTTCACTTCTGACCCTAGGAAAGGTCACAACTGAAACCAGTAGTTTCAAGCATTTCTTAAATACAAATTCACCAATTGCAAATGCGTTGGAACATTTTGATGACTTTCAAACACCTTTAATATTTTTCAAAAACCTTTAAATTAATCCTTTTCAGTGACAACTTTACTTGAAACATAAGTATGCAAAATAGATAAAAGTAGGACACAGAAGACTCCAAGAGCCCCAGGCCTCAACAGAGTCTGAAACTATGCCTTGTATTTTCAGAAGTAAAGACCAAGAATACCATTGCTGTCTTTTTATAACATTTCAATTCTTTAGACTTTCAAAGGACTGGAGCGATAGCACAGCAGGTAGGGCGTTTGCCTTGCAAGTGGCCAACCCGGGTTCAATCCCTCTGCCCGTCTCCAAGAGCCCAACAAGCTATCGAGAGTATCTTGTCTGCACAGCAAAGCCTGGCATTCAATATGCCAAAAACAGTAACAACAAATCTCACAATTTGTTGTGAGCTGTTACTGGTGCCTGCTTGAGCAAATCAGTGAATAGCGGGAGGACAGTGCTACAGACTTTCAAAAGCAATATGGAATGAGAGTTAGGCAGAACCCCTGTGGGGAGGGCACATGACCTGGTGACCAGAAATAAGTGACTCCTCTCAAACAGCAAAGTAGAGCATCTTAGGGTGATCAAGAGACCTTTACATAACAAGGGAAGGGGCTTGTGGAGGCCAAAAATAGAAAAGGTGTGTTGAAATTTTAAGTAGGATAGATTGTAGGTCCAAGATCATTTTCAAAGAGATTTGAGGCGACAGGCAGGTGATGAGAGGACCATCCAGCATCACTGTTGGAGGGGGGAGAGACTAAGGTGATAGGAATGACAGGGGGGCAGGGGTTGGTGAGTGGCCAGAGGACAGACTGCAGCCCAGCCTCTTGGGTTCAGCCACTTTGACTTTCTAGTTATTTAGCTTTGGTATGACAGGCCTCTTGTGCCTTAGTTTCCTTCCCTGCAATACAAGGGGAATGATTGGATATCATAAAGCTGGTGTAAGAATCCATGAGTTAATGTCTGCATCAGTGTTAGAGCAGGGCTGGCACAGAGGGTATGAGAAATGCAAACCCATAACAAAGGCCCTTTAGTAACACGGCCTTTGTGTGGTCCAGGATCAAGTCACCTTAGAGCTCATGAGAAAATAACAAATCCATTTAATGCTGAATGAAACTGACTTCATCTGGAGTCCTGCTTTTGTTATATGCAGTTTTTGCTTCAAGTCACAGTTCTGAAGGAGCTATTCATGATATTTCATAGACTTTCTGTGTAGATGATTAGTTAATATGTTACTATCATGTAAATTACATAATTGTATTATATTCTTCCATAACTATTTAATCATGAGATGATGTATATGTGTTCCTCATCAGATTTTACCAGGAGACTAAACATTTCAATTACTTGGTTCAATCTTGGTCAATACACTCATTCCTGTGCCATTTCCTGGTAAACTAAGTCAACGTGTACCAAGTCCATCATAGTGCAGCCCCACTGGGATGCTGGGAGGTGGTGGTAATAGTCCCACTTTCTGGAGACGGGGGACAGATCTTCGCCCTCATGCAGGGCTCATGAATGATGGAATGGGGTTTGATAACTGGGTCTGGGTGGGGATGCAGATAACATCATGGCCTTATGGTTCATCTCCCATTCACCTCTGGCTCTGGGAGCTGCCAGCCCTTCCTGATGGTACAGACAGGAACTTCAGAGGCGTCCTCTAACCCTGGGGTCTCAAACATCCTCATTCAGATGGGGAGGTCACCAGAGAGTTTACTGGGATCTGTCAGGCTGCTTCTGGATCCCATTTCTCTTTTCCAGTTCCCACTTCTTCTGAGGAAGTGGTGGGTGACTCACTACCACAATTACAAAAATTCTTTACCAAGTGTAGTTGAGTTTTACGTCTTTCCTCATCCTAAAATGCTTGAATCCTAGCCAGTCCTTAAAAGTTCTCATTAGTCCTGTTCTCTGTTCAGTTTCCTTTCAAACAGAAAGGTCTCTTTCTCTGAATAGACCTGGCTCCTTGCTTGCTACTAGAAGGCCAATGCCAGCCTCTTCTGAACCTCTGTGTCTGGTCCCCTTCTTGGTACACAGATATACAGTAACTTCTAGTAGAAGGAATGGGTAAATGAATGGGAGGGTGACTGAGTGTGTGTATTTTTAGTCATGCGTACTGGGGACCAGAAAACTTATCTTAAACCTTATGATTTGGAAAACACGTCCCTAAAAGCATGCACATAAAACTACCTTGTAGCTCTGCCTCTTGAGTGTAGACTTTTCTGCAGATTTGAGTCATTTATAGAAATCCAGAGCTGGATTTTGGGTCTGCTATTTAGGTATTCACGGTAAATATTTGTCACTGGAATGTGATGGAAGTCAGGGATGGAGACGGAGAGTCAGAGGAGCAGACATAACCTCAGGTGGTTTCAAGTTGGCTGAGAAGTATCCTAAGTCCAAGGCAGATGTCGCTGTACTTCCAGGCTGTGATGTGATGCTGTAGGGTTGTATATTTAACCACAGCAGAGGACTTAGAGAGCAGAGAAGTGAATGTCTGAAGTGTATTGCAGGAGAGGAGTCCCGAGGGCAAACTTAGGGGGGAAAGGGGAGACTGGACATATGGATGTTCAATGGCCCGAGTTTAAAAAAGAGAGAGGTCATGATGAATTACAGGAAATTTAATTACGACCAAGGAGAGGGGTAGATGGCATGGAAAATGCGACTGGAGGATAAGCTAGAATATAAAAAAAAATGATGAAGCCTCAGTGAAAGCATACAGAATGCTCTCAGAATAGCGAGATCTGAGATGCTATAAGATCTGAGGAACACCAGGGCAGGAATCTTGTGTTTACCGTGTTTCGTACTGACATTCTCCCAGTGCTCTAAATATGCAGTAACAGGGACCATTTTGAGACAAGCCCTGGTCTCTACAGAAGGCTTTGCTGAAACCCAACTCTAGCAGAAGGATAGGGAGCCAGGACCCTGTTGATTCAAAGATTAGTTCTTCTTCTCCTTCCGCTTCAGGGCCAGTAATTTAAAACTCCGGGTGTTCGTTATTTTTGCAGTGAGATCTTCAAAGAGCAGTAAGGCTGGAGAAAGAACTTTTGTGGTCTGAGCAGGAAAGCCTCAAGCTTCGAAGAGGCGATTCAACTCCAGCTCATCCCCGTGGTGGAGGAGCAGGAGCGAAGCAGCTCTAATTAGATTGATCTTTGTCTTCATAGTCTTCTGTGTGATCTTGGGGGGGTGAGGGAGAGAGGAAGCTTTTATCCCACAACCTTTCAAAGTTGCATCATGCTCACCCAAGGCTGCTGGAGGCTGAAGAAGCCACTTGACAGCAATTAAGACAGCCCCAGGCTTCAGTGTAAAGTTGAGCAGTTGACAGCAAGGAATCTACGTCATACTCAGCCAGCCCCAGGCATGTGCACCCACGGGAAAGAAGCCTGGCATTAGGAAAGACATCTGCTGTTCCCCTTTTATGGCACATGCCCACTCCTTTCACTATACTAAAAACGTTGGTTTGGGTTGCACATGGTTGGAAGTCAGCTCTCTAAGAAAGGTGCTCTCTCTAGCAGCAGGGCTGTCGGTGCCCAGATGAAATGCCTTGTAATGTACAATCATGAGTACATTTCTGCCCCAACCTGAGCGTGTCCAGGTCTGCCTTCCTTCGGGAAGAAGGAGATATTTGTCTCGGGTCAGCTGGTTTATTTGAAAGCATGATAATGCTCAAGATTGGTTTTTCAAAAACCTATACGTAGACTTGTGGCCCCTATTTCCTGGTTCCTGTCAAGATCCAGTAAATGGGAAGAATGATTGGGCTCGTGCTGTTTTGCAGAATTGTGTGATGCTTGTGCAAAGTGTTCTGGAGATATGGAGGAATATGAGTGAACTGAGAGTTGCTGTGGCATCAGCTTCAGCCACTGGGGAATCTGGCTTTCTGAGCCCATCTTGAGTTGCCTGGGGAGGATGCTAGGAGCAAGGACCAGCTGGAAGTGGCCCAGGAATTCTGACTCTGGGCTGGGTGGGAATGCTGAAGGTGACAGGTTGTAGAGAAAGAGCATAAACAATTGAAAGGGAAGAATGTTGGTACTAGTTTAGAGGAATATTTGGTCTTTTGAAAATCAATAGCTGCTGTTGACCTTGTCATTCCTGACTACCGAGAGACTGGGCAGGTAATGATTAAGCACTGGACCCTGAAGTCTGATGCCCTGGGTTCACATCCTGCCTCGCCCTATGACCTTGGGCAAGTTTTCTGCTCTCTATTCCAGTGCCTTTTCTGTGCAATGAGAATAATCCAGAGAATAGAATTGATGAAGGAATCGACAGATTGACACATACTAACAGTTGCCAGGATCAAGTGAACAGGTGCTAATTCTGAAATTGTTTGCTAATTATTGCTACAGGAGAACAGAAGCCAGCTGGGGTATGATTTGGGGTGCAGTGACTTTTTAGTTTCTGGTTTTTATAGCCTTACCAGCAGTGTTTAGGGACTGTTCCTGGCTCTGTGCTGAGAAGTGACCCCTGGCAGAGCTGGGGAGACCCTAAGTGATGCTGGAGATTCTAACCGGAGTCAGATACAAGGCTTAACCCCTGTGGTCAGCAAGATGTTGAGGACCCTAGTCTGTATGCTATTTCTGGCCCCAAGGCGTGTTTCTTGAATGATTTTATCACAGACTATAAAATTCACTCCATGCAAGGTGGCATTTATTGATAGAGTCAGGTCTTTACCACTACAAAGTTATTTTATAACATTCCCATCATGTCAGAAAGATTGTGTGAGTCATCTTGGCTCTCTGGCCTTGCAAAACCTCAAAACTATCTCTGTTTTCTTTGCCTGCATCCTCACCTTGGCTGCAGAGTTCTGACTTCTTTTATCTAGGCTCAGGTTTTTAAGGATCATTCAATACATTGTAGCATTTATCAGTACTTAGATTATTTTTTGTACTATTCCATGGTATGGGTATATCACAGCTTACCTGCTGATGATCAGTGGACCTCTTGGCTTGCTCTGAAATTGGCATATATGTGCATTTGTGATTTGGTTCCCCTGGGTAGTTCTGGCAGAATATGGACTGTGGAAGATTTATATTTGCCTTTTTCAAGGTGAACTTTAATGACTCAGTGACCTGCATGTGTAGGGACCATCCATGGCGATCAGATCCAAAAGCTCAGCCTTACCCTTCTCTGCTGCCCCATGGAAACTGATTTACACCCCCTGCTGGAAGTCATGTAGGGGTGCCCCTGGATAGGGGTCCCTCCCTTCTGAAGGCAGCACAGACTAGGACTGGTGGATATCAGTGGGAACAGGAATCATGAGTCCACATTTATGGAACCTGATATTAGAGTGTGCTGGGCTCTGGGTTCCCAAAAATAACTGACTGAATAGGGACCCATGCCCAAACTTTCATGACCTGGAATCATCTTCTCTTTTTGGCAAATTCCCTTGACCTTCCTTTTAGTTTCCACCTGCAGTCCTGGCTCAAATCACATTTTCATGGCCCTCTTGGAAAAAGGTTTCTAAAGAAATGTCTTTGCAACCGACACAGCATTGGCAAGGAACTTGTTCCTGGTTTGGTTGGTATTGGGTGGGAAAGGAGGGATTGTGAAAAAGATCTCACTGTGTATTGCCAGAGAGGTGAGAGCAAGCCAGTCCCTGCCCTGCTGACTGCTGTCCTGAGGGATAATGACCCCCTACAGCTACCATCTCACTTGCTCACCCCAGGCTTTTCTTACTCTCTTGATATTTTTGCAAATAACATTGGCCACTGTTTCTCTGCCTTCACCAGAGTCAGTGTTTTCTCTTCTATATACCAAGTTGTGTTCATTTGTTCACAGCTTTGCTTTTGCTCATAAATGTAATAAACCAGCTTTTCTTTTTACTATTACAGCATGAAAATCTGAGAGTAGTGAAGCAAATTTAGGGAAATAGGCAATTGATTGGATTATTAGAGAGAATTGCAGATGTTTTGGTTGCCAAGTGGGCTTGTTAACCAGGTTGGAAATGACTGTTAGTGTCTCATTCTAACTGTGTAGCAGCCTCTCTGGATTAGAATACCATCATTTTCTACTTTTACTAATATCAAAGCCACAGGATGCCAAAAGCATTTCATTCAGCTTAATAGTTCTTTATTGAATACTAATACTATGTATAGGAACATGTTAGTAAGAATCAAACAACTCCTATTCAGACTACAAAATCCAGTTCAAAAGACCTAATTTTCCTGGAAATCTTTTTTGATGGTTAACCTCATCCTCCCTAAGAGGATTCCCTCTCCTCTTAATATTCTTAATATTTTATTCTTGATATTGTTTTCACACTGTATTTTTTTAAATTAAGGACCCCTTTAAATAATGCTTAGTCCCAATAGGCTATGGTATATACTGTATATAAAATTTCTTTCCTGTTATGTTAGTAGATTGTGTAAATTATTAGATGGCTCTTAAAAAATTATTAGGGGCCAGAGAGGAACATTGCATGCATGTAGCTGATACTGGTTTGATCCCTGACATAACTGGGTCCCCTGTGTATCTCCAGGTGTGTCTCTGGCAGCCTCTAACTACTGCCAGGGTGACCCAGGTAATCCCTTGCCCCAAGAATCCGAGCAGCATTCCTGGGCCCCTGCATTGAACAATCATTTCAGTTTGCCAAGAATCACCAGGAGTGGCCCCCAAGCTTCTTGAGCATCTCTTGGGAGGCTTTACCCCCAAAAATAAACAAAACAGGAAAAGAACTATAAGGAAAGCTGCTTGAAATTGCTCCACCACTTACAATGCTGGAAATAGTGGATGCCACACTAAGTCAGCACTGAGAGCAGGAAAAACCAAACCAAGCCACTCAGAGCTTTCCTTTTTTATTAAACAACAAAAAATGTGCCTTCCCGCCCTTGTACCTGAGGTTACTGCTGCCCTTAAAAGCAGTGCTAGAGTTCTCCAGTCCAAGTTTATTTTAAAATGGATTCTTAAGATTTATTGTGACTCCCACATTCAGGCCAGACATGGGAGCAGATGACAGGAAAAGCAACCTCTTTGCCAAGTATCCGTCACCTGCTTGGCTGTGGTGCGCAGTCTACACTGGTCTTCTGATGTGACAGCCATCAGCAAGTCTCCAGCTGCCAGTGGTGTTGGGCCCCGGGAAGTTCTGGGTTCCTGTTAGTGTCTGTGCATGCACTTGTGTGGCACTGCGCCTTCGGCCACAGCAGCCAAACCAGTCTCTGTGCTCCCCTGGTCTCAGCAAGTTCACGGGTCACACCAGGCTCAAGATAATCCTGAGTCTCAGGAGTCAGATCAGGGCTGGTGTGTCCCTGAGGGTACGCCTATCCTCCCTCCACCATCACTTTCCAAAGATTAGGTTGGAACCTGATATATATTTTTAAAATTTTTTATTAGTAAATCAGCAGCATGAGGTACAGTTACAGACTTATAAACTTTGGTGCTTGTGTTTCAGCCATACAATGATTGATCCCTCCACCAGTGCCCATTTTCAACTATCAATGGTCCTAGTATCCCTCCCGCCACCCCCACCCCATCCCCTCCACCCCACCCTGTCTCTTTGGCAAGGCATTCCCTTTTGCG